>JAAGNO010020990.1:15883-47581 GCA_033439905.1 Ceryle rudis | reverse complement strand
CTATATATTCCATTTTTATTACTTTTATTTTAATTTTCATTCAAGCTGTTCTAGTTTCCTTTTCTACTGGCTGAGTCTCTCTCCCTTACTCCCTTTCTCTTCCCCTTTGGGGAGGGAGGGGGATTAACAGAGAGAGTATTTTATAGGTCTAAGGGGCCACCCTGACCCTAAACCATGACATAGGGTCAGTAATGGCAGTGGTTGATAGGATTATTTTTAATGATGTTTTTATACAAGCAAAAAGCCCTACATAGCACAGTTATCTGACAAGAGCTCCTTGACAGTACAACTCCATTTCAGCTACACTGGCCAGAAACACTTTTTTTTTTATTTTGCTACTTCAAGCTATGCCTGGGCCTGAAGACACAGTTTGCTAGTCTAACTACATCAGCCACCCTTTCCTAACACAGGCTAAAACTTGGACATCACTTCACATGGAATAGAAAGTTTGCAGCCGAGGTGAACTGGTGACATGGGCACACCACTTCAGGGCACACTGCTACAGCCAAAGGAATGGGAAAAAAATTACTGACTTGCTCTTTTAAAAAATGTCTCTCTTTGTTCATGCTCTGCCACGTATTTCTGTGAGAAATGGATATTGTGAAGCAGTTTTGTACAGCCTAGATGCAGCCCAGAACAATCATCTACAGAGTTGGCCACCGTGCCTGCCCTCTGGCAGCGCTGGCAGTTGTGACCTGTAATATTTCCCTGGGCTGTAATCAACAAAATAAAAATTGAAAAACTCTGATTCTTTCCATTTCAGTGAGTCAAGAATCTGCTAACTTTTACTCTTGAAGGTTACCAGAATTTGAACATTTTATGCCAATCACCTCATCCATAAGCTAACAAAAGACTTATCTGTTTATTTTCCACTCTAATTGACAGGCCTCTGTGGATACATGTTCAGCATATCAAGACTAACTTAAAGGTCAAATTTACCATACAGGCAGATTGGATGAGCTCATGGTTGAGGAAAGACCATCTAAAGGTGACTTGTCTAGCATATCTGTACACACACACACCCCACAGACGTTTCTTTTTGGTCTTGCCTTGTCTCAGACATCACCCATGTGCCAAGAGTCTCAGGATGAAGCTGTGCTAGAAATGTTACATGTGGGTTGAGTTTGGTACCTGGAATGTAAGATAATAACACAAGCAATAAACAAAGGAGATGTATTCAGAAATGGATAGAGCAGAATTTCATTATTCTGACTCCTCTTACCTGAAATCTTAATTATGGCAAACTGTTGAAGTACCCTGTTTATGTTCAAGCAGTTTACTCCAAAATTTTATATACCTGAGTAGGGGCTGTGCCACACCAGAGAAAAGCTACAGAGCCCTGCATCTCATGGCACACGTCTGTATTCAGCACAGACACTGCAATGGCCAAGAACGGCACCTGAAACAAATCCTGGGGACCCTTGTGCCCTGTCATCCACAAATGATGGCCCGTAACACCACACGCCCTGGGCGTGTGCTAAGCTTTCCTCAGAGCACAGCTCCCAGTGCATGTGCTCGACTTCTTCACGCAAAATTAATGTACAAAACTCAAAGTATGATAAAACTGTAGGCACAGGTGAAAGTGTGAACCAAGTAGGGGAAGTGGATAACTTTCCCCAATTAAAATCAATATCTTAAGTGGCATCCCCTCTGCCCTGTTTGGTAGGGGCATTACGGCATGCAGACTCTCCTGCTGGGAAATGGTAATCGGCTGAAAGTCCCCGTCCCCTGAGGATTTCCTTGCTGTGTCCCACAAATGTTTTGGCTGCCTGTCAGTTTTCAGCCCTTGCACCCTCCTCCTGACAGAACTGCAGGTGGTGGCTACAGAAGAGGAATATGACGATAGAAACTGGTTTTCCACTGAGACACTTCAACAACTATCAGGTCTTGCACCTGCATTTCCAAAGCAGGACCTGCAAACTATCTCTCCCCTGCCACCTGTCTCACCCTCCTCCTGTGAGCCTAATCTTGTGCCACACTTGTCCTCCTGGTCCCCATGCCGCCTGCCCCACCCAGAGTTGGCTGGATGCCCATGGCCATAGTGCCTTGGAAACCCAAAAGTAGGCAACAGCCTCTGACTTGTTGGCATGTCAACCAGCACAGCAGCTGCAGGACACATGCTCCACACCCTAAGCAAGGCCCTCCTGCAGAACGACGAGTGCCACCACATGCCACCAAGAGGAACTGGGAGGGAAAATCAACCAGATGAGATTCAGGAGACAAAGGTGTGCAGCACTGTGCCGAGGAAGGAGCGATCCGCTGTGTGTATTCCAAGTGAGGTGCAAGCAGCAGGTTAGGAAAAGCACACTGGAAAAAAGTTGCTGTGGGCCGTAATGAGCTTAGAACCTGTCTGAGCTCCTGCTGCACTGTGGCAACTGGGGCAGCTCTGGATGCTGGAGCCAGCCTGAAGAAGAACAAGAAGAATGAGCAGAGCCAGTGAGAATGGGGACCTATGGGAAAATGCTGATTTTATCTGTTAGAACAGGTAGAGAAGGGGCACAGACTGCCCTTTACATGGAAGATTAATAAAAAAACCCCTTCCTGCCCACTAAGGAGAGGACATAGCTGTGCTTCACCTGCAGCAAATGTAGGCTATGTTCTCTTAATTACAAGGGTAATTAACACATTTTGTAGAGGTGGGGACTTTTCTTCATTAAGGTTGTTCTGGGGAGCAAAATTTTCACCTGGATTTTCCTTTGCTCTGCCTTAGAGGAGCATGATCTCCTGAGGTCCCTTTTAGCCTCATGCTTCTATCTTGCCTTAAAGAGTTAAAACAGCTTTAAAAGCAAAACAAAATAAAACAAAGGCCCAGAGGCTGCTGCCCTTTCCTACCTGAGGCACAGGTCTCTATGTACAGTAGCAAATTGTTATCTTTTCTCCTGGTTTGAGTGTAACGGGTATTGAGTAATGTTGTACCAGTGTGTTGACTCATGAGCCAAGGTGTGCCCCAGACCCCAGAGAGGTATTGATGTAGTGCAACCACCTGCTCAAAGTCTGGTGTTTGGTTTCCTTCTGCTGTCTAGCATCTCACTTTGCCCCTAGAGAAGCCACATCTTGTCCTGGTTCGTTCTCCAGGTGTGTCTGGCTGCAAACAGAAGTTGCTCTCTTCTGTTCCTGGTGACACTTAAGCATTGAGAAAATGCTCTGCCCTGTAGATTTACTTTTTCTGATGAAAACCACTGCAGAAAGTGCTCCTCTTGGAGCACCACATGCTCCAGTATTTGTTGATCCTCTCATGTCCGGATGCCTGCAAATCTGAAGGACCAGAAGTATATATACAGCTGAAAAGGCAGATATTCCTGTAGTGAGTCAGGTTTGTTTCAGAGATGGCCAGCTTCCCCCCACTGAGGGCATGTGGTGGCCGTCCCAGCAGGGAGGACGAGCTGGACCAGGAGAAGATGCAAGCAGCAAAGCCCCACTGACAGTGAGCAGCAGTGCTGGCATGGGCAGGGACACAGGATGCACAGAAGGGAGAGGCAGCTTTGGGTGAGCACTAGCTTATCAGAAAACACAGACCCTGGAGAAAGATGTAGCCTGAAGCCATTTTGGATGTCCCCATTGCTGTAGCCAGACCACCAAGGCTGGTGTCTAGGAGGGTGTCCCTCCGAGTCAGGAGGACTCAGCCTATGCTGGCAACCGTGGGCAAAGCTCTGGCACCCAAGCCAGCATGTGATGGGCTGTGCCAGAGGACAGCAGGGATGCTCATGATGGGATCAGGATCCTTGCCTGCCGGCAAAGAAGAGCAGTCACTGCCTCCTTGCCCTTCAACAGGGCCAGCAGTAAACCCCATACCCACACATCCCCCAGGGTCCTGGCATAGTCAGCCAGTAACTTGTACCAGGCTTGGGCTCCCAGACAGAAAAAACAAACCACTGCCTCTTCGATGTTTACATTAGATGTTTATTTTACAGTTCATTTCACAATCCGTTTCTCTTCTGCCTTTGCCGCGAGTTGATTTATGGTGCTGCAGATCCTATCTGCCTGCCCTGCCCAGTGCATGGACCCGGAGAAAAAACCTGCCGGGGGTCTCTCCCTGTTGTTAGTCCTGTTTTGTCTACAACTGCCCTTACCTATGAAATAAACTAGAGCAGTTTCTTCCAAGCTGCTGTAAATTAGTCTCTCTCTCCCTCATGCTTGGTTGCTGTTTTGAGGGGTGGGCAGCTCAAGGTCTCTGAGGAAAATGAACAAATAAACACAATTCAAAGGGCTGTCCCGAGCTTCCCTTCGGCTGACTTGTCTCCTGGATGGACTGGTGGGGTGCTGAGGACTCCTAGCATGCTGTGGGACCACAGACCCTGCATCCCTTCTGCTGTGCCCCCCTATGTGATCTCTGGCTGCAGTGCAAGGCCCCAGGCTGTTGGGATGGTCAGTGACCACAGGAGATGACTGGTCCCTGCCCACCCTGCTCTGTAAGAGACTGTCAGGAGCTGCTGGAATTCAGCAGGATTACTTACTCCATGGCACATGCGAATTTTGACTTTTATGCTACTGTGTCTTAGCTGCATTTAGGGAGGTGATTTAGCTTCACCGGATTAATCAAGGCCTTTCCTCCACAGTTGAATGTGCAAAAAAAGATGTGCTGCATTTTACTGAGAAAATAAGATCTCTGATCTGATGACCTGAGTAAAACTTGGCTTTCCTTGCTGGCTCTGCACTTTGGAGAAGGATTCACCGCTTCCTTGTACAGAGCTGGGTGCTCCCCATGAATAACGACCCAACCTAAAAGCAGACGGAAGTGTATTTAAAAAAATAGAGGTGGGGTAATGACATTATTATGCTTTATGTTCGTTGTGTAATCCATGTGTATGTGGCTCCCCAAGAGCCTGCTCCCCAGTCGCGGCTAAATCACTCACTGAAAACAACGATAAATTACTCACAAATTGACTAACTAGAGGGATTTTTTTTTCCTTTTCCCCAGGAAAATGACATTCATCAGAAGCAAACATGTATTTTTTGTGTTACGTGACAGACACAGTGGCTTGTATGCATCCAAGCCAAAAGTTTAGAAAGAAGTTTTCTTTTCCGGTTTTGTTTATCACCACTCATCACCCTGACGATTATGATGTGAACAGATGGTAAGAAACAGAACAGTTTCATATAGAGAGCACCAAGAACCTATCATTACTTAAATTAATAGTTAAATAAGTGTCTCCCTACAAACTTGTTTAGCAATTTACACCTTTCAAATTGCTGTTGTACCAAGTGCAGGATTTAACGTTAAGAAATTGCTTTCATGTTCAACTTGATGAAAACTAGTCTAAAAGAAGGGAAATGATTTGGCAATACACGGTTTTGAGCTCCAGCTTGCTGGTCCAAATTTAGCCCATTCCTGCACTGGTAAAACTTCTTAAAGGCAATATGAAAACACCTGCTTTTTCCTCCTTTCCTACCAAAAAAAAAAAAAAAAAATTAGCCATGGAATGGTTCCTTCTTATCTGTAATAATTCTTCAGGCATTAGAGAATGATGCTGGAAATAGAGAAATGAAATGGTCAGGGGACTATGAACTTCTCTGCTTTTGTGCACATGAGGATTAATTACTTAAAAGGAAGATCTGTTCCATTTCACCATTTTGTATGTCAACAACACATTAAAATACATTAAATAATAATAATCCAACGCTGTGAATATAAAAATTCACCTTAGATTGGCCAAAACTATATCTGATAAGCCCCAATAAAACCTAAACCATTTGCATCAATAGTGTGAAGCTACGATAGGGTTTGGGGGTCTCTTTTCATCTCATTGAAACTGCATTTTAGGAAAGGCAGCAAGGCTAACACTGCCCAGCAGCCTAGTGTGGAGACTTTCCTAAAAGCTTGTACGAAAGTCAAAGTTAGAACTGAAAAGCTGAGGGGTGGCAGCACCAGCGAGGGCAAGGGTGATTTCTGCTGGATGATCAGGAGGTGGATTTCATAAGAGAGAAACCTCCCTGGATGATTTTTCACAGCTAGCAACCATGCTCTGCAGTTTCTGTCTTGCAACAGAAGTTGCACGCAGAGATTTTGTCTCCTTACCTGACCTGTCCTCCCTGCAAGAGAGCTGTGAATCCTCAGGGGAAAAACACAGTTCCTGGGGACTCCAGATGAAACCTCCTTGCCTTGCCTGCCTCTTGTCCCTCACAGGCCATGACTGATGATGTTGCCTAAGGGGGGGGTGGCTGCTGAAGGTGGATCTGAGACAGAGAAAGCAGGGGAATGTCAGTGTGACTTGCCTGGGCTTGAGTCCCCCAGGTGTGGACCAGTGGTGGGACCTCCCAGGGCTTGCTCCTGAGCTCAGCTGGGCACGCTGACATGGCAGAGATACTGTGGGTACACCGGCATTGCAGTGTCACCAAGGACAACCCAGCACTGCAGAGGTGCTGGGGTACCCTGCCATTGCAGATGTGCTGGGGGTACTTCGACATTTCAGAGATGCCAGAGGTGCATCTGGCTTTGCAGGGGTGCCATGTGTTCCCCAAAAACTTCCCGTAACCTCTCATGCCTGTTGTAAGCTCTGCCCGAGAGGCATTCGCAAAACACGGGCTTCCTCCTCACAAGCCTGCCTTTATGTGGAGCAAAAGTGGAGAGGTCAATCCCTTTACCTCCTGCCAGCTTTGCCTGCCCGACCAATCTCAAAATCCCAAGGAAAAAGATTTCACTCGTGTTTTGCAACATCCTTCCTCTGCCTGTTTTTGCCAAGCCTGTCTCTCAGTCACGATCAAATATGGTATCTCAAGGGCACCTCGGTCCCATCCTCCTCTGTACCTCAGGAGGGAACAAGGGGAGATACAAACAGTTTTGTTTTGTTTACATTTTTTTGTAGTTTCTTGGGAATCTTAAATGAAGTACAGCAACCTATGAACTCAAAATAACCCGAGGAAAGCAGTTAGTAAGGAGATTGGCAATACACCCAGTGAGGACTAAAACATGGCAAACAAAACTCTACTAAGAAGAATGGAGATGTAGCTGCTGAGGTCTGGGTTTCTCTTATTTGTCAGCCAAATTTAGTGCCCAGTGAGGATGTCCAGCTCCCAGTTCCTGAAGATTTTGACTCCTGAAGCCCTGCTTCTTGCGGTAAACTCTGTAGACTCAGATCTCTGCAGTTTGTTTTTTTTCCTACAAAAATTCTGTCAGCCTGTGAGGAACGGTTTGCAGTAGAGGATTAAGGCAAATCTGCAATATCTATTCAGAGCAGTTTGTAGTTAGCAGTGCAATACATGTAATGTTTATGCAGGTAAACTTACCCCTGAACCTATGTGCTAGACGTCAGGCACAGGGCTCTCCCAGCCTCGCCAAAGGAAGGTACCCAGTGTGACAGCAACAGGGCAGCCAGCAGCCATCTCCCAGGGCAGGGCAGCTTTGTGTTAGATCGGCACCTTTGGGGGTCTGCCACGGGGCAAGCCATGAGAGCTATGGACTGTGGGCATGCAGACCAGAAGTAATGGAGAAAGCTACTGGCATAAAAAGAGCTCCTGCTCCTTATTCAGAATCCAGAAATGGCCTATGATAACGGAAAGGGATGGATCAGAGATCTGTGGAGTGCTACTTTTTCTTGCTGATTGCAGGAGACTGCATTAATAGGGCTGCTGAATGTTGATAAGGGCTGCTATAGTGAGAGAAGCTAACTGATATGATAAGGCGTGTATTTTTGTGTCACGTTTCAAGCCATTTAATAGCATTGGGTGGGGGTGGGGTGAACAAGAGAAAAAGTTGTGTTAAAAGACGTCTTTTATGTTGAAGGAACCTACCTGAACTCACTTTCCAGTAGTTTAAATGAGAAAGTGGGTTAAATTAGTTCTGATAAAGTGCCAACGGCATGAATTATGTCCACAAGCAGGAAAAGTGACAATTTCTATCACAATTCTGCCCATGTAGCCTTCTGATTTTCAGGTGTTTTTTTATGACACCCCCCCCACCCCCACCCCCAGGACTGTACTTAAGGCCTTTCCCAAATAATAACATCAATTGTAGGAATCCATGTGAGGATTCTGCACTACTGCTAACCCGGGGACAGGGATGCCAAACTTGCTTTCATCACAGATGATTTGATTAACCTTTTATTGAGTCCATGAAAGGATATTGAACCAACCTGGACACCTTTTCTCTGTTTCAAAGACCCTTAGGCAGTCCCTTCACTTTCCCTTCGAGCCTGCAATTACAGGCAGTTTTTAAGGCTGCCAACAGCCTTGTTGGGGCGTGGAGAGAAGGATCTGAATTGCACTTGGACCAGAACAAAAGCTATTTCAAATGGTGCCACTCAACCCCCAGGTCTAGGACCTCCCCTCATTTCTGGATGCACACACTCCAAGGACAGAATTTGGCTTTATAGACAGTGTAGCCCATCATTCAGGTGTCAATCAGTTGCTCCTCTGCCACTGGGAACAAATACTCAGTGAACCTATATGCAGTTCCATGTCCTCTGCTGGCACCCCGACCCCTCTGGTCATGCCTCCCTGTGTGAATCAGGAAAGGGTAAAGTTTGCATGAAAACTCCTAGGAACTGGGTGATCACAGAGATCCTCATGACCTGCCATGCTTGACCAAAACCAGCCTACGCTTCCAAGAGTTTCTGTACTGTGTCTGACCTTATATGACTTCTTTCTGTAGAAAACTAAGCTTGAACAAATCCTGAGCTGACTTGAGTGCCTTTACAGAAGACGAAATGCTTTCACTTGTCTCCTGTTTCTTGGAGTACTTCGGAGAGTTTCTGGGTCTTTCAGTGGTCTTTTTTAAGGCCCTCCTGAAGCACTTAAAAATGGCACTTCCAAGCTGGTGTTTTTCATCAAGAGTCTATGGTAGCATTAGCATGTGGCAACATCTAGGTGAGGAACATGTAAAGGGCATCACTGGAGGAAAGGAGAAAGGCATCATGTATGAGATCTGGTCTTCTTGGTGTACCTCAGGGCCTTCCATTAAGCGATGGTGACTTGTTCCCAAAATTTTACTGTGATGAAGTGGCTCCCTTTTGTAGAACTCACCACCCTGTACCTGTGTCCTGGTGGGCACTTCAGGGTGTCAGATTTGTCTCCGGAAGGGATCTGCCTCTGGCACTGCAGGCAGCTCTGCCCCCTCAGCCTGCGGTTTAGGTTGTTTGCTAATTTTTACAACACTGCAGCACGTTTGTGGAGGGAGGGGGATTTTTCCTCCTTGCAGAGATAATTCTGGGGCTTTCTGAGGTATGAGGATTGGCAGCTTTTAGTGTAGGCTCACAGGGACGTTAATACTGTTACTGGTTGTAAAATTATTGCGTCCTTTCCTAATATCAGTTGACTGTGGACTTGAGACCCAGTGCTACCCTTTATACTTTAGCATTTCACAAAGACTTTAAATGTTGGCATCAGGAGCTGGGAATGAACTAATCTGGGCAGCAAGTTACAGCATTGCTTCACTCACACTTTTCCACGTGCTGACTTCAGGTTCAGAGTTTCTGTGTGACTCCACTGTATGTAAATGTGACAGTTCATTTTTTTCACCTGCACTTGTGACTGAGCTTAAAAAATTACTTCCTCTGAAAGCCAGTCTATTTTAGATTTTGCTAAAGTGAACTTTTCTTTTCAGACAAGTGGGCTGAGATTAAACTTTGTGATTCAATCCTTAACATGCAGCCACTTCTCTCTCTCCCTTGGCACAAGGCTGAGGTGACATAAGGTAGAGACCATTTCCTCCAAAGAAACTGCAAAAAGTTCTAAGAAGTCCTGAAGTATCCATTGCCTGAAAGCTCCTTCAGGAATTTAATTTATGGTGCATATTTTGGAGAGGAAATATGAGGTAGATGTATCCCACACATTTTTATCCGTGCAATGTGCATGTCCCTTTCTGTGATCCTTCACCCAGAATTGTATTTTAATATTGCAACTGAAGACATGTGTTTAATTGTTGTGGTGCCTATAAGAAACTACAGGCTCCTCTGAAGTCCTCTGAAACTGTGAAGTGTTTCACAATGTATGAAGAGGTAATTTGCATTGAGAATCAATATGCTAATGATTGTGTCAACACTTATTGTTTTGGCATGTTTCTTGGCTTCTTGTCCCAGGGTGTACAGCTATGTACAGTCCCAGTTCATCCGTGAGATGTAAGATGTGCCTTGGCTCTGTGACAGTCCCGGGACTTGTTACAAGAGATGCAAACTGAAGATGAAGAAGACCGGCACAGTTTGTACTGTCCTATCCAGTCTAGCTTCATTCTGTCAGGAAACATCAATTGAATAAGATGAAGAAGATAGGGAGCTTTTGTCTAGCTGGCAAGTTAAGTAAATATTGATTAAAATAAAATGATTGTTAAACAGATGGGAGAAAATAACTACCATACCAATCCATATGGTTTATATAATGTCAAGTGGTGTTGGAATACAAGTGTCAAATACGGGCCCAAAGATGTTCTCCTTCTGTATTTTATTTATTTTGAAGATGGTTGTGCCCTGAGTCAGGGACCAGGAATAGTCATGCCAGGCACTGTACTACCTCAGAACAAAAAGATGAACTTTGCCTCTTGGCTACTTCTGCAGCCCGGCAGCTCTTGGGACATCAGGGCAATGCACATGGGAGGAGCATGAGAAACAAACAAGACGATACAGCTTTTAACATCCTGACTCCCAGCATGAAGCAGCATAAACACAGGACACACACAACATGTGACCGGGCAATATTTGGCTGCAGAGGTTCTACCATATGTGACCGGGCTGAGCGCCATCCAGGAGATCAGCTGAAATGGTCCTTGGAGCTTGAAGAAAGCAACCAGAGAACACTGGCTGTCTCAGCTAGACCTGTTAATTCTTAATTGCTCCGTGGCAACTAATGACTACACTGCATAGGAAGGATTATAATGCAAACTTGTATTATGCTTCCAGTCTTTTCAAAGTGCTTGCTTTAGGGGCTATGTATACGTGTGAGGCATGGGGAGGCCGGTGAAGTGGAAAGGTGCTGTGGGTCAGGATAAGTAGTTACATGAGAAGAACTGTGTCCTTTTACTCACCTGCGGTGTCCCTGGATACATGAAAAACAGTGAGGTAAGAGGGACGGGTACATGCCTGAGAGCTCCTCGCTTTCCAGGTGTTCACAGCACGAATGAGAGTGGCTGGACCTCCTGCAGTTGCCCAAACGGCCAATGTAATTTCTGTGGCAGATCACTTTGTGTCCCATTGTTTCCCCCAACCTGGAAAAAAGGCTTCTGGATTGTCACTTTTCTAGCCAGCTGCTAACCCAGTAGCACACAGCCAAGTCTCACACCCCGCTGGGCCCAAAGATGCATACCAAACCCTGTTACTCATCCCCACAGCAACAAAATGGGTCTAAACTCATCCCGTATATATGTCTTCTCTGGGACACTTGTATCTGCTGTGGATACCAATCATGGGGGCTCAGGGGGCTGGTGGTGGGGTGGGCGATGCTGGATCAGTCACACACCCTCTCCAGGTTTGCTACCCACCTCCAGCACAAGGAAAACAGTTCTTTACTCTCTTTACTACCAAGATAAAAAGCAAAAGCTGGGAAGAGTCTACGATCTCTTTATATTTACAAATAATTTGTAAGTCTCTGTGATCAAGAGCTAGGAAAAAAAATAGTTGTAAATGGTGCTACTCCCCACCTCAGGCAACCGTCAAAGCCTTAATTTTTTTTTTTCACAAGTAGCTCTTGTTTTATTTTAATAAGGCTGCCAAGGACCTTCAGAGCCTGATGACAAGCCTTTGCATTTGAACAAGCACATTTTGGGGTGGGTTTTCTCCCAAAAGGTGAGAGACGGTACACATGCAGGGTGAAGCTAACCTAGAGATGACCTACCCTGTTGCTGGCTCTTTTTTTGTTTGTTTGTTTTGTTCTAGGTTTCTTTAACTGGCAAATTTATGGGCTACATTTGTTAGGCTTATGTTCTAACAACTTAGCTAATGTTTTTGGTTTAAATGTCAGCTTTTCGTTTTCAAGTTGCTAACTACTATTGGATAACTGAGCTTAACATAGGTTTCTTTCTTCAGCTGTAACTTAGTTAGCAGAGAAAGAGCACTTCACTGAACTCTAGGTATTCTTGACAACTCCTCCTCAAAATTTCTCATATGCCTTCACATATTCACCTTCAGTAATTAACCTCTCTCCCCTGATCTGCCAGCAGGACACCCCCTGCAGCCACTCTCCCAGGTGAGCACAGAGGCTCCCAAAGCAGAAATGCCTTTGGGCGCCAGGGGTGTCGATAAGGCTGCTCAGCTATGCCAAATTTAGTCATGCATTTTAAGTTTCTTCCTGAACCAGGAGGGGCTCTTAATTTTTGTGCCACTTTACTGGAACAAAGAGGTCAGATTATTTATAGGTCGGTTGCCTTTGTGTGCGTGCAGCTAGCAATGCCTTCAGTGCTCCAGTTCCTGGGACTCTTTTTCCCTCCAGCTCTTAAGTCTATTCTCTCCTAATGCAATAACAGTAATTATCCTATCACTGGCCACTGCAGCACCCTGCATTAGCTCCTGCCTTACCTAGCGTACCATGCAGGCTGGGAGCCAGGTAAAGCCCATGTAATTTATAGCTCATCAGAGAAGCCAACCAGCCCACAGTCTTCCTGTTTTGTAAAGAGATGGACTTATCACCCAGACGCTGCTCTGATGGGTGTGCTGGAAAGGCAAGAAGATAAAAGTAGCGCACAGGTAAGCTCTGGCTCCATCTCTGTTTGTGTTTTCTGCTGTATCATCCAGACATGCAGTCAAGCAAAATCATCATAACTTAATGCAAACAGAAGACAATATTGATATGGGTGGTTTGCCCCCCCCCCCCCCAGTAGATTCATGACATTTCACAATGAAATTGTTGCTTCTCATCCAACTGCTGAGCGCAGAATGAGAGATGTGGATCTGGCCCTGCTAAGGTTTCTCTGCTAAGGCCAGGATTCAGCACTGTAACAATGTCTTACACATTTTATTTGATTGCTGTCCTGTAGCATTTTATAGGATATGATGCATGGAGCATGGACTGACTTCACAGCTTCTTCAGTCCTCATATATTTTCAGGGTGCATCTGTGGTTTCTTTGGGCTGAAATCATGATCCAGTCCCCTGACACGGGCCTTGGTCTCAAAATTGCAGAGAAGAGGCTGACTTAGTGGCCATCCTAAGGCTCAGCCTCTCATTTCAGGCACCAAAGAACTGTCATCACTGACAAAAATATTTTCAATAGTGTAGTCAAATGGAAAACAAGAATCTATACATTCTCCTTCACAACAGCACTTGCAGTGTGTCTGCTCTTGGGATATGAAATCCTTTTTCTTGAACTGCTAATCTGGCACATCCAGCAGGATTTTGAGGGCAGAGGTAATTGATGAGGTTAGATGAAATGAAGTGCAAATCCTGAGAGAATTACTCTTAACACTGATCCTAGCCACATGCAGGCAAGGCCACATAGTCCTTTGTGCAGAGAGTGCAACAGGCATCTGTCTGCACTGGAGAGATCCGTCAAGGAAAATCTTCTCCAACACCATTTAGACTTGGCTTGCTTCTGTCCTCCAGGCAGTAAGGAGCATTTTCCGCCATGTCTTAGAACACCTTGGGCTGATAACCACTTGCTTCCCAGCATAAAATTTTCTGGCAACATTCTTCTGAGAAGTTTTTGCACTTCAGATGGTCACATGTGGCCTCTGAAGCGCAGCAGAAACAATGCTGTGTGGTCAGAAAAACCACTTTGTCTTTGTTCCTTTAGCTGCTGCTCATGTTTTTGGCTGAGATTTTGGAAATTAGTCATATCTTTTGGAAATTAGTCATATCTTCATTCAGTGTTTTGGCAGTCTGAGGAGACCGCATTACTTGATGATGCTTCAAAGCTAGGAATGGTAGAGTCCAGATATTCTTGTGTTTGACAACCAACAAACATCTTCATCAACGAACTTCTACAAGGTGATGTTGTTTTGATGTGCAATTAAGTTACTAGGGATCTACTCACAGAGCACAGCTTTGAACTGAGTAGCTCTCACTGCTTGAAGCAAATGAGGGAATGAACACAAATGCTTATGCATCTGAGACTCAGTTTGCCAATGGTCAAACTGATGAAGTGGGGTGGTGTTCCTCAGCAAAGCTGGTCTGAGAGGATACGGAGGATGCTTGAGTACAGGGGAGGCACAGGCACAGCACTGTGCACACACAGAGGTGAGGGATCCTGCACCCTGCCTGCTCACTCCATGTGTCTGTGGCACTCTGTTCTCTGCTTAGTCCTGCATGAGGAGCCCTGGGAATGCTGCCAGGAAGACCAAGGGTTCACAGGCCGCAGAAAGAGGACCTGATCATTTACAGGTCAAGAAACACCAGTATAACTGTCAAAAACAAACCTGAGCTGAAACTTGCACAGTTTTCCAGAAAAAAAGTGGGAAAAACTTCTTCAAATCTCAGTGTAAAAGAAAAGCAGAGTCAGGCTGCTGTGAAGTAAATGAGATTAAAGATAATCTAGGAATGGCCTAAAATCAAAGGAGTACTTTACCTCTGTTCTCATTTTAGGAAGACAAATCCTAGGGGCAAAAGCAGGCTGGTTAATGGGAACGAGGATATGGAAATGGAATCACTGCTGTGGGGAAGGCAAGCTCAAAAAGCAGGCTGTATTCCTCTTAGGGAGACAAGTCATGCTTGTCCTGGAGTTCCAGAAAGACCAGCATGTGAGGTGGCATGTCTTATAGCAACTGGTTTTATACATCTGTCAAGTCAGCAAGGGACCCAGTGACTGCAGAATATCCATTACAACGCGTTGGGTTGTGCAGGGTTAAAAGATAATCCAGACAACTGTCATCCGTGTAACTCTGACCTCACTGGTATGAGGGGCTTAGGAACATGCCTTGAAGGTTAATTAAAAATGCAAAGGCACATAAAAAATGGGATGAAATGAAACTAAAGGTACATCCTTCCAGACTAACCCGATGGTTCACTTTGATAAAACAATTAATTTTCCAGACGTGGTATCTGCCAGATTTCCTTTATCTAGACTACTTTAATGTATTTGCTATGATGTCAAGTGTGAAATAACTGATGTTGCTGGAGACAAAATAGATTAGAAGAGGAATTGCATCATTGGTAAGAAGAGGAGACAATGAATGCTGAGGGTGGAGATCTCAGGAGTTATCTGGGAGAGTTCTTCAAACAGGAGTTTTGGGACCAATTTTGTTTTAATGTTTGCATTAATGGCACACTCCTGGCACACGCGAGCATCATGCTGATTAAATGTGCTGCACAAAGCCGTGACGCATTGCTGGCACAGAGGTGGTTTGGAGGCCAGGTTGGATGAGTGGGGCACCTTGAGAATGGCTGCAATAAAAGAAGGATGACATTCAAATAAAAGACAAAGAGTCATGCAGGTGAAAACGGGTGTCAGAGGTGTCTTTTGCTATTAACAGGGGTTGAATCACTTGGGAAAATAACTGAAGAAAAAAAAAAATCAGCATTAGATAGTCATAGAAGAATTGTGTGCTGCCAGCTTGATCCTTGTGTTGCATCTATTTCCAGTTGAGATGAGGAAATATAAGTGCCAGCATACACAGCCTAGACTGACTCTCCTGCCTTCCTGCCTCTCCTTTTGGGAAAGATACATTAACAGAGACGAGGGGACCAGACACCCTCTCTCCCAGGAGGCCATGGGAAGTTCCTGGAGCAGAAGCATATGGTGATGGGGATGGAGTGTGATGAAACAGACACCCTCCTGCAGTCTCAGGCTCAAGTATGCAACCACTGCCTGCACAGGGCTGCTCTAGCCTATGGCCAGTTACCAGTCCTTCCACCAGCACCTCACACTGCAGCTAGGCTCAAGCTGTGTCAAGAGGTCTGACAACAATGGTGGCATACCAGCAGGAGTGGTTGCAGTTGCATGCAACTGCAATATTAGACCAACTATTAGAACGATATTTGGTCTAATATTTTTTCCTCAAAGCTTGGAAAAGCAACTGAAAAATGAATAAAACCATCTGCCTGTCTGCCACAGCCAGAGTGATAAACTACACATTGCTCTGTCTAGAAATTGCCAGAAGTTTTTCTGCATGTGTTGTGGAGAAGGGAATTTTCAGGAATGCTTCAGATGAAACCTAAATAAACAGATATGAACAGAGTCTGACCCTCTGGTTGTGCCTCAAGTCAGTCAGACATGGAACAACCCAGGTCTGGAAGCTGTGTTCCTGCTTTTTCTGTGGAGATGCTGTTGGAGAGGGGCAGTTGCTGCTTGTGGTTGTCAGGTAAGTCTTAGCAAGTTGCTAAAAAAAGGCTTCCAGCCCAAGTTTGTCACCCACTCAGGTCAGCAAGGGGAGCAGAGGTGCTCAGGACTGTCCAAACTGGGCTGCATGGCCATGTCCTTTACAGAGGGACTGCACGGTTATGTTTCTGTATTCCTTTAGCTTTCCTAGGAGCTATTACTGTCTCCACTGCTTGTGCCTTTCTAAAGAGAGGGGTGGGAGGGAATGGCAGAGTGTGAGAGAAGGGTAAATAAGAAAGAGAAGAGCTGGATGCCCATGCAAAACCACAAGAATTAAAAGTGGAGGCTCTTAAAGCTTGTGTAAGACCCACACAGCACTGGCAGGTTTGGCAAAGCAGCCAGGAGGAGTCCTGCTCCTCTCGCGAGAGCAGCCAGGAGTAGAGGGAACCCTGGCAGCCTGTTGTTAAACACGTTGGTGTTGAGAAGCTAAGTCAAATACAGTTATTAAACTGATTCTTCATATTCCTTTCTGTTCACTGTGGGAAGATACTCCTTTTGGGGTTAGGTTTATGGGCCATACAGATTGTTGGAGTGAATCTAATTAGCAAGAGAAATCCAAATGGAACAATGACTGGTAATTGTTGTTAATGATGCAAGTGTATTATACCAGCTAAAATGAAATCTTGGGCTGCAAGCAGCGCTGAAAGGCAAATGGACATTAACAGTTATGCATTAAAATGCTACAAGTCCCTGCCTTGTCGCTGTCAGGTGTGGTTAAGGTGTACTCCCACCCATAAACCAGCAGTGACTTGCCAAATATTTCCCAGTGGCCACTGGAATAAAATGCTGCAAGAAATGAACGACCTGCAGAGCTTTGGTAGGCAAGGTGATCTGGAACTGGGCTTAAAGTTATCCCTTGCTTTGCTATCACTGGGACAAACTTCAGCTGCCTCCAAAGATGATTTAAAAACCAGGATCTTTTTTACTTGCACAGTCTCTGGATTGTGCCTCTGAGCAGGTGCAGGGCCACCAGCCTGGGAGCTGGACCATCCCAGGCTGCTCCCCAGCTGTTGGTGCTGCTCTCAGTGTGCCTCTTCAGCTCCACCAAGCAAGCGTGGGGTGGGTTGTCATCCAAATATTTTGGATTAAATTTGGATTGTGAATTATGCAATACACACAGACACATACACAAAACCTATTATGTTGCTTCTGCCACTGGAGGTGGGCACGCAGACCTTTCCAGCCATATAGTGAGCTGTGCTGCTGAATTCACTGGAAAGATCTTGTCCAGAGCTTGCATTTTGGTTAGCAGGCCCCAAACTAGAGTACTGATGATTGGCACTCTTAGTCTGTGGGAAGTGACATGCTTAAATAGTCAGTGGACCTGGGACAACTTATAGCAGTTGTGGATTTGGTCCATCACTGAGCTTCAGCTCTCACATGGGATAGCCCTGGTCCCGTGCCTTGTTTCTCTCGTTCTAGCCTTCAAAATGTTTTGGAGTGGCCTTAAGTCCAACACTTACCTATTCCTCTGTATTTTTTGGGTAGGATGGATTTGTAAGAGGTGACTTGCATAGAAAAGTTGTTGGGAAAGGTGCTTCAAGCTACATCATTTTGCTATTCAAAGGTCAAATGCAAGTTAGCTATTTTTTGGCAGTACTATAAATGTAAATGTGGTCGGAAGTCTGGACAGTTGAAACATTTTCTACTTATCCTTCCAAATGTGCGTGGGCAAGACAAACTGGTACAGACAAAAATGCAGACTCTCCTTTACATTACTTACTTTACATTTTCGGTGGCATAAAAATGAGAGTTATAATGGCCAAGGGTGGGAAGGAAAGTGGAAGGAAGAATGGGAGAGTTTTAAGAATACAGCATCAGATAAAACCTCCATGCCTACAGACCACTGCGTCCTTGACCAGAAGGTGCAAGCTGGCTGTCAAATGGCACTTCATTGATATGGTGCTGGAGTGCTGGAGATGAAGCTGGGCACTTGTCTAAAATGAAAATGCTTTAGTTAAAAAAGAAAAAAAAAAGTTTATATTAAGAGTTGTAGAACTTGAATTAAAAAAAAAAAAAAAAGAGTCTGGCAAAATCTAATCCAGACACTTTTGTTGAAATAGCATTTAATGGTTTTGTTAAACATTTTAAAAACATAGAGAAAAGAAACATTTGTTCTCTGTAGTCATCCTCTTCCCGATACAGGTTTGAGTCATTATAATGAGTCCATTTAGGCACTCAGTTTTGCCAAGGATGCATAAGGTTAAAAATTAAAAAGCTGTGCAAGTACTCAGTACGTTTAATGTATTTTAAAGACTACTGTTTGAGTTTTTCCAATGACTGTCATAGCTGTTTTTTTCATATATCCAGATTCATACCTAGAAAGATATTTTCCACAGTCAAGAATGTCATCATAATTTCATTTTTGTCTGTTAAAATAAGTATGATATTTGATTTTTTCTATATTTTTATTTCTACAGCAGTGTAAATGGTGAATTTTTTATTTCTCTTTGCTACTCAGATGTGTCAAGGAATCTCAAAGATAAACAAAAATCTGACACTGAATCTAAAATTCCTACACTGTCAGGCAACGCCTGTGTTAAACATCAGGAGTGAATTATTTCTTTGTATATTATTTGAATAAGAAAATGCGTAAATACAAACCCCCCATTTTTAAAGACATTCAAAACTCAGTTGAGCAAGGTGTTGAAGAGCCTGAACTAGTGTAGAAGCTTGTCCAGTTCCAAGCAGGGGGTTGTACCATATAAGCTCCAGAGGTCCCTTCCAACTCAAACTATTCCATGACACTAAAACCAAATTTTCTTACTTCACTGTTTTTAGTATATTCTTTCTAGTCTTATTTGAATCTAGAGTTCTTCCAGATCTGAACCCTTTTTTTTTCTTTGTCAAAACCTGGGTCAGAGTTCATTTCTCTCTTCATTATTATCAGTTACAATAAATAAACCTGATACCTTCAACTCAAAGGCTAGGAAATGATTAAAAATTACAGAGGCCTCTTGGTAACTCTTCAATAAGAATGAACAAATGCTCAGGAGGAATCTTCACAAATGATTTTTCTAATTCATTTACAAATATCGTGTAAGAAGGCATAACAGAACCAGTGAGATACCTCTGATCATATTGTAACTGAGTTTTATTCTGTAACAGCTTCGATACACTAACAAAAACCGTATGTCTTTATTACCAAAAAAGATCACACTGTATCTAACTTAAATTGCTTGGTGTTTTGAATGTACTTTACAGACAAACCTCTGCAATACAAGCTTCATACATATATGCCATGAAATTACCAATCAATGGAGCATTTAAGAATATGAAAACGGGTAAGTGTGGCAGTACAGGTCATGATGGATTCCCCCTAGAGCTCTTTTTTTTTTTTTGCAGTAACTTAAGAAACACACCATACCTCACATACAGTCCCTGGGATAGCCAACAAGGACATAAGTCTTATTTAGTCTACAAATCTGCACAGATGGAAACAGTTTATTTTGTTAAGCCACAGATGAATCTTTAAAGCCTGTTTCTCTCAGCATGGTCAATGTGGGTTTCCAGGAACTAGAACTATCCCACCTGTGAGATAGTGACTCCGGTGACCAAGAATGGCTGTCAGTAGCACAAAGACCTGTGATTAGATACTTAAAGGACAAAAATTGCAATGATATTTATTGATTTAAGTGGCATCACCACTTTTTTCCTTGATGTACACTTGATACTATCCCATGGTGTTGTCCACTGCCAGTGTCCGCTCCTCCTTTTTGCGCACATGATGTCTTCTCCATTCATTTGCTTTCCTATGGGTTGATGCTTTGTCTGTTAAGACAGAGCTGGAGGAAGCAGCAGCAGGAGGTGAAAAAACAGCAGCTATCCATCTGAGATGGGAGGAAATGTGGTCCCAGCCTGTGAACATGGGAGTGTGAGAGGACATCTGTGCCAGTGCAAGATGAGGTTTATCGCATCTGAATTCCACCCCAGTCCTGACACCTAATGTTTGCTGTTGGACATTTGTTCATCTCCTGAAAAACACTGGCTGAAAAAAAACCCAAACCCACAACATTTTTTAACCTCATCTTTCTAATGCAATAAACCTTCTTCACCTTATAAAATGTGAGTATCAAAGAGCAAAGAATTCCCTCTACTCTCTTTATTATGTGCAATTTACATAATTAATTACAATGTACATTTATTATGTACATTTACAAACCACTCCATCCTTCCAATGCAGGTTGGTAGTATTTAAAGGAACTGTGATAATAACAAGTACTATGCTTGCTGATGTATTATGAACTGTATCCCATTAGTCAGTTTATATGTGAAAGACAGAAATTTTTCTACCTCGTAACAGAAAGGTTTTTAGGATTAAGAGAAAAAAAGAGCTTTTGCAGGCATTAGGTGTGTTAAACTACACCAGGAGAAACCTAATTGGAGGTTTCCAGAGATAACAGGAACATAAATAAATTGCCACCGGTGTTGCCCACCACAGAGCTGGAAGACAGTTCAAAGCCCTGCAACCTGAAGGAGGAAAAGACAAGTGAAGGCCAATCTGGTGGCAGCCATGTGCTGGCTGTGGAGATCTCTGGGAGGAACCATTGTCCTCCAAAGCTGCAGAGAGAAACATGTGAGCAGATGGTCCAGCTCATCTGATCCCCACTGTGCAACACTCCTGCTCATTGTACAGGCCACAAAGAAGATGCCTCACTTTCTTACTTTATAAAAAATGATCCACTACCAAAAATGCTCTGTTACTGATGGTGCTGGTGTGAGCAATTGAGAGATTCTTGATGAGGCTTCTTTTTTTTTTTTTTTTAACTCCTACATAAGAACAGAGCTGGCGCAAGAGATCTTTTCACTGAAGAGCAGAGGAAGCAGAACACTTAATTTTGGACACAAAGCAAGCCAGACAAAGAACAAGAACTTTTCCTGTTGTTTGTTTAGATCATTAAGTACCTAAAAAGGAGTATTTTGGTGACCTGTAATTTATCCTGAAAAAGAAATGTTCTTGATGGGCCAGGCAAAGGCTTTTACCAAGAGAACCATGTTTTAATTGCATTAAACTTTCCATTCAATTATTTTCCACTGGAGAAGAAGCTCTTTTAGTGGAAGAGGAGCATGCAACTAGCAAGCCTCCTGCGTAGCTCAAGAGCATCGTGGTGAAGAGAAATAGGCAGCAATACTTATTTCCCAGGTGTGTCCAAACCTAGGACCACGGATTTCAGAAGGCAGCCAGAGAATGTCTACAGGCTTCGGTGAGGATCAGAAATCTTCTGCCTCAGAAAGACATGTGTCTCAGCCTCACAGTGCTACACTCCCAGAAAGTCAACCTAAAACAAGATGAAGGAAATGCTTTTTCCACCTGTGAAGTGACACTGCTTTCATATCTCACCACGATTTATTCGTGTTCATTTTACAATAGCAAACTGAATATAAATGAGCACAGTGAATGCACATGACTCCTCGATCTGGCTTCTGGTCCTGGAGGGATCTGGTTTGTTTACAGAACAATCTTTCCATTGCACAGCGAAGATCACCAGAGGAAGGAGGCCTGAGAAAGGAGAAGCTTCATCAGCCCCAGCCTTGTTGAAGAGGCAGGAGACGCATCTGCAGGAATTGATGCTCCTGCCCTTTTCCCTAAGAGTCATTACATGGACGTTGCTGAATGTCTCTGGCCATTTTTTAGGAGGAATGGATCACATCCTCAGCAGGGACTCACCAACATCCTCCTCTGATGGGAAGGGAAGATGTTTGCCTGATCTTACTAGCGGTGAGAGACAGTATTTATGCCGAATCTTTGGGAAAGGCTCCACACTGCCCAAGAGGGCAGCAGGACCTCTTGAACTGAGTGTTTGGAAATGCTGAAGAACAAAGTAACACTGTCCATGCTCCCTGCAGCCTACACCCCAAAATGCTCTAGCACAAACAGCTCAATGGTACTCCCATTAAGGATGCCAGTGAGCAAAACAGTGATGGGCAGTGGAAAGTGGCCTGCTGCTGTTTATCTAAGGAGCCTTCAGATGCTTTGTTTCTTATTCCCACCGACTGGAGATGGGTCTGGGGTTGGTAAACCACTGCCTGAAGTAAAACTCTTCCCACCCTTTGTGTTAGACAGAACCCACTTCAGTTTGGGGACAAGTAATAAGCTGTAATTTGAGGATAGCTAAAAGAGCTGTGCACTTCCCTTCTGTTCAACCCAGTCTTTGTGTTTCCTATCATGAATTAGGTAGGACAAATGCAGCTAGACAAAACAAGGGCTGAAACCTGCCATCAGAGCTCGGCCCCATCACACAACCAGTGCCCGAGGCTGGAATTCGATCAGAGAGGAGCTAATAATAACAACACACAGCAAAGAGCAGAGTACTTTGCTGCTGTTGCTGAAAGCATGAAAAATACCATCTTAATTTAGAGACTTATTATGGCTTATTATAGCGGGGCATGCCAATAAATGTGCAACAAGGTAGAAGAGGTCTGCTCTGGTTTGTACTCTTATTGCAATAATACAAAAAATGACCTTCTGAAAATGCAGTTTCAAAAAAAAAAAAAAAAAAAGGAAGGACATTCTGCTGTTTATTCAACAGTAAACCCCAAAAAGCTATGCCATCCACAAACCCCACTTGTTTAAAGTGGGCAAAAATAAACTAAAATGAACCAAGTTACTTTTCTGACCCTGGAAAACTGTTAAATGCCCCCTGTGACCAGGGTATTCCACCCAAATGCTCTGTATTTTGGTTTCCACCATACTTAACATGTCCATTTTATCAAATTTTATTCTTAAATATAAAAAAGCTCACAGCCAAAGAAACACAGGCTCATCAAAAGCCTGGTGGCCCTCTATCCCCTTCATTTTCCCTGGATGTCAGAAAAAAGCTAAAAACCTCTAAGCCACTGCAGAGAGCTCTGTTAGGACACAATGCTTGCATACATGTACCAATGACAGCAGCACATGTGCAGGGTCCCTCAGTCTGTTCTGTTGTCTTCTTGTGCCACTCCATATGGGAAAGCAAGGGTGGACTGCAGACCTGCTGGAGGCTCCCTTGGTTGAAAGAGGATCCTTCAGAAGGACTGAAATACCTTGCTCCTTGCTCCCCTTGGCTTCCTGGAAGACCAGGAATGGCAGAGATGGAGAAACTTAAGCATGCCATGGGGTTGCTGTTGACCAGCATCCCTCGGGGCCTTCACCAGTTCTCTGTTGGCATCAGGGCTACTCAGTGCCAAGCTAGACTCGGGCTGCTCTTTGCTCTTTCCCAGCATTTCCTATAGCACAGCGGGTAAAGCCACTGTGGTACAGGAGTAGACTGTACCACCACCACAGTCACAGCTTGCTACATGTGCCCTGTAAGGTGAGATACATTTCATTGAACAGTAGTTTGTAAGTATTATCCAGTAATTGTATGAGGGTTCCTTAGTGAAATACTAGAGAAATCCTAAATTTAGTTGAAAAATTATCGGTCTTTTCTGTTTGTAGATACTTAGTGGAGAGATTATTCTCAGGAGTTATAAACCACTTTCCAGCAAGGAAGGAGTGTTTGGGATTTCCAGCATTAATGCCAGTAAGAAATCATTTGGCTGTCACTAACGTTATGTAAATAGATGGTTCATGTTTATACTCTAAAAAATGCATTTACAAGAAAAAGGCTGACTAATTCGAAGGTCAGCTTCTAATTCAAGGTTACTGATCACCATTTTTTTTCCCCCTGTCAAATAAAACCACTAAAGTCTAAATTAAAACCATGTGCTTGGACATACCTTTATGTACTTACTGATATAAAGAGAGGGGAAGCAGTTTTGCTATCAAATTTAATGCCACTGTCTAAGGAGTGAAATAAAATGTCCTACGGAAGCTTTTGCACAAGGACGTGCATCAAGACTGCCCAACCCAGAAGGTGTGAAGTGCTCGAGTACATGACAGCCATCCTTCAGTGACCTGTCACTGTTACAGACTAGAAGCTTGGTTTCCCAGGAATACAATGAAATCAATAGTGATTTAATCAACAAATCATCCTCTTCATTATGAAGAGCAATTTGCTACAGGAAAAAAAAAAAAAAGGATTAGCATGATGACTTTTCATCCTCTTCTAGATGTTTGAGTATCCTAGTCATGGTGAAAGAGATTAGGTCCAGTAACTCCCTTAGACCTAGACTAGATGGTAGTATTGAAGATGGCTGGCAAATTTCTGAAAAACTATCAGCTGCCAAAATTTATACCAGCATTTTGTTTTCCCTTGTAGCTATTCATCTGCTTAAAGACTAACTGGTGTTTAAAGTTTCACTTAAAACTGAAATGAAAACTAAACCCCACTCTTTTATTGGCTTCTCAAATACAAGTAAAACTTGAAAATCACCCAGCATCTTCTTAAAATATTTTGCCTGGAGAGAGTGGGAGCATTCATCCGAAGACTTGAGCAGAAGGTCAGTGATGCTACTCCTCTTCTGCCAGACTAGAAGTAGGTTGCAGTGTTTCTGTTCAGCCCCATGAGCACACTCCCAAACGGTTTGAGGATGAAGTCTGTCCATCCACATCTCTCAGACCCCCTGTGACCATGAAATGTTTGGTGCAGGTCTGTGAATGTGTGTCAGGGAGATAATAGCCCAAGAAGATGAAGCACTTGTTGAGCAGTGGGACTGCAGTGTGCAAGCAACTAGCTCCCATGCAGAGCCAGCCCTGTCAGGAGCTTCTCAACTCCTTGACCTGAGCTACGGACCCTTGCTGGGGTTGTGTAGCCTCTCCACAGATCCCAAACAACAATTCTAGTGCTTACAGCTGGAGAAGAAAACCTTCAGTTTATGAATGCAGAATTCAGTTCTGCAGCTTTGGTCTGTAGACACAGCCAGCTCAGAGAGAAGATTTCTTTCTGGCAAAATCATTGCAATAATCTGAAATAATCTGCTAATTTTGGAGTATAAAGTAAGATTTAAGGTATGAAATAAATAACAAATGTTTGCACTTCATTGCCCCAGTAAAAACAGCCATTTAATTTGTATTACAAGGCTTTGCACCCCTTCCACAACTATTGCACCTGTCCTAGAGCTCAAATGTCCAATTTCTTGCAATGTCCAGCTTTTATAATGTGCTTACACATCACAGAGGTCAATGTGCATAACGCAGACGACTAGTTCTGCAAGAAAGTACAAATAACAGCTAACTGTAGGATGTCTTCAATTCAGGAAAGGCTGGGATAAAAAAGAACATCTATTTATTTAACTGTCACAGGCAGGGACAGCCCACGTGTAGGGCAGCTGTGTACAGAGCTGGGTTTGCCATGCTGGCTGCCTGCTTCCACCCAGGTCAGGATGACTCCTCTGCCCTGCATGGGACTGCAAGGGCCTAGAATGTGTCTAGAGCCCATGGCCATTGTACGGTGGATGTGGTAAATGAATCATCAATGTGCGGGGTATTTGTGTTACCTGGAGATGCAGCTTGCCCAAAATAGAAATAACAGGCAGGGCTTTGGGTTTGAGGCACTGGTTCAGGCACTAAACTGAAAATTACTGAATCTATCCAGCAGAAACCAAAATGTCACAACTACCATGAGAAGTATTCAGTAACCCGGAAGGATTTCTCAGATGCTGAACCTCAGGAGTCTCTGCTGAAGTCTCTATTTCCCAAAACCTCTTCTTATTTCAGGCATTACATCCATACGGTACCTGTAAAAACAACATATCCTAATTTTTTTTGTAAACTGAACTATCACTGAAAGATACATTTTAGATATGTGCCCAGATTAACACTAGAAGAACCGCAGTTCGGATCATCTCATACGCAAAATTTTAGTATCTAAAAATGGTGACCACACACTTTAATAGGGTTAGTACTGCCTGTAGGTATAGCACAGTATCCAGGGGTGTCTTGATCCAGCAGAGAGCGGGAATAATCAGAGTGATTATAACCTAACATTGAGTCTATGTAACATCAATCAATCACGTTGCATCTGTACCTGGATTCTGACTGTGACTGTAGAGGTAACATGCCTTCCACGTAGCAAGATATGCAGCCTGAAAAGAGAGAGCTTTAGGCTTTTGGATTAAATGGAGAAATGGGTTTGAATGGATCAGCCAAGACAGCAATAATTGCCATGAGGCTTAATGTAGCTTGTGCAGAAAATGTTTCTCAATTGCTTATGGTGGATTGTCAGATGTAAGAGCAGACAAACTGAGCAGATTGTGAAAATAATCCTAGCATAGCTTCCAACAACAGAAGTTAAACTTTTTTTTTTTGTTGCTAAGAAATGTGAAATTACAAAAAACAGTAATACCAGTTGCTGCAGAACCAACAAAAGCATAAAATATTGTTACCTGCAATTATTCATTACATATCATCTGATTAAAAGAACTTGCTAAGTAGCTTTTTCCAAGATTTGCCCTTAGATAAAATGATGTGTTTGGGCAGAAAAGGTCTTCTGTATTGACACGTACATAATGAAGCTCTTTGCAAATTGAGAAAACAGTTTCAAAAACTTTGCTGAAAAGAGCATATTTTTCCTGCTGTTCACTAGAGACTCAAATCATATTAAAACACTTCCAAAGGTTTTTCATTATCTGAAAGGGGACCAATCTGTTGTTTGTCTGAGTGTTTTTAATATGGTAACGAAACAATGCTAGGAATTAAAAAAAAAACAAAACCAAAAACAACCCCCCTAATGCCTAGATTATAACCAAGTTATTTGAATTTCAATGCTAGCCTTATTTGCAGATGCCAGTATCAACTTTGGGAGATGCTACTTTCTAAAAATTTAATGAAAAAGAGAATGAATGATTGGTGCCAGCTAACTTTTGAAATAATGTATATCACATACATCCATAATAGATGATCATTACATCTTCATTTAATCTTGAGAGTTATGCACAGCTTTCAATCATTTAAGGGGTTTAACCATCTCTCCAAATGTCACAATTACAAACCTCTGTCAAGCTTCAATTGATTGGAACAATAAGAAATGCCCTCACATGGCAGTTTATCTCTAAACCCTAAAGTTGAAGGATCTTAAAATGTTTTCCAGCTAATAGAAGTTATTTTTGTCCGGTAGTTAAGAGTTGCTCAATTGCAATTTTAAAATTCCTTAAGGATGAGAAGAACAGTGATGAAGAAAAGATGTTTTCAGTGACTGAATATTCCTTATCTTTATCACATGCTGTGCTAAAAGTTTGACTGCTCTAATTTTAAAGCTATCTAATCTTTTATGTGCTAAAGCATATGAAATCATGCATTATTAGAAGTACGAATTACAAGAAGAGTTCATTTATTTGGTGTTATATATAACCTTTATCTAAAATGCATTATGTGGTTAAAAAAAATTCATTTAGTAATATTCATTAAGTCTCAAACTTTTCTTTCAGAGAAAAAAAATGCTTCAACCTGATTGAGCTATTTCACCTGGGGAAAAAGGAGTGAATTTCTTACAGAGTCTATAAACATCAGTGAATGTTTTGACGCTTGACAGTGAATTGGATGTAATCCTGTGTATAAAGGATGTTCTTTAATGGGACATCTATTCAAGTGAATGCACAGGCCTCAGGAGTCTCACACAGGAAAACGGTCACATGTTCTTTCTTCAGAAATGTGAGGTTTTCTGTTTCTTAGAACATGTGGAATGTGTTGTATTCATTTCACTGTTGCACTTGAGGCATGTATGAATATTTTCTTTGTATACACATAGTTGGAAAGACTGCAGAAATCTATTGAAGGCAAACAGCTTATAGGTGAGCTTCCAATTGAAAGTGATTTTAATTGTAGAAGTAAGGAGTTTTATCAATTGATTTTTTGAAGATGTGCTTAAATGTACTAAAACAACGCTTATCAGTTTACCAATAAACTGAAGCTTATCAGAGCGGAATGCTGCAGTTGAGTGCAGTGGAAATTTCCACCTTGGAGAAAATCATACGATACTTCAAAGGCAAAATAACATTTCCCTGAAATGTCCCTTAAAATAATGTTCCTAATTCCTACCTGAAAAGGTGGTCAACCTGTCCAAGAATGATGCTTTCATGACAGATGATTTGTTCTACGACAAGAACACAGTGTGAGTCTGCACCCGTGCATTTAGTTTAGTCCTAGGACTTGGGGGTTTGTTTTTTGTTTTCAAGTGTCACTAAATCTTTCACCCTGGCCCTCCACTGCTAGATTATTTTTTGTGCAAGGGCCCTTCTTTCAAAGTCCTCCATTATTCCATTTTGACCATACCAGGGAACTTATCCAAGTCAACAAAAAGGCAGCCCTTATCACAGAGAGGCTGTTCACGAAGTGGATGGTTTCATACACTACTGGGGGAGAATTGCCTTAACATCGCCTATTCACGCTGATGTGCCAGGTGCATCCACTTACATGGCTCAAAATGCTGCTACCACCACATCCTTTGCTGCCAAGACCATTATGCACTCTGAGTGATGGAGCAAGAGGCAGGACTTAGATCTTCTCTGCTGGGAAGTGGAGGGAGAGAGACCGATCTTTGTGACTCAGAAAAAAAAAAATCTGCTATAGGGAGCCTTTCAACTCTCTGCAGCTCTGTGACTGCGAGAGCTTCAGAAGAAGATGGGGAGGAAAAGAGCATGAGTTTAGAGCAAGACTCTGCTCTGCATCACTGCCCCGAGATACTGTAAAGAGGACAAAGGCAAACTGGGATATAAATAGAGAATGACATTTTCCTTGCATTGTCCACAATGAATACATTTGTACATGAACAAAATCGTTGGAACGAGAAAACATGCATGCCTGATGTTGAAGAAAAGCCTGTTTGTGCTTAGTACATTGGAGACATTGTTTGAAAATAGTTCATCCTTTTGTAAATATTGCCTCAGCATTGGTGCCAGGGTCACTGTTACTTTGTGCTATCAGCTGGGTAAGTATCAGTCATGCACATGCCACTAGAAGAAATTTTAATATGGGCACCAGATTTAAAAGGAGAAAATTATCCTCCTAAGGACTGTCCTGTTTATCTGGAGTTAATACTCCCTGCTTTCCTCTCCTTCCTCTTTCATGCAAACTTGCCCTGGTTTCTTGCAGGGAGTTTCATACATGCCACTACAAAAAAAAACTTGCCCCGTCCCTTAGGTGCTAGTAGCATGTGTAAAGAAAGCAGATGTCCTTTTTGGACAAAACCTTGGTTGGTGGAAATCTTGCCTTTGCTTTTCATCTGTAGTGATACAGTTAGAACAGGTCCAGGCTACACTCCCTCCTCATGCAATGTGGTTGGTGTCAGCTGAGCAGTGCTGAGCTGGAGTCTCTTTGGTTTGTTTGTTTCTTTTCTGGAAAGACATTGATGTGGCAAAGTTCTACTTTTTTTTTTTTTTTTTCCTCCAGAAGTTTTGAGAATCCAGCAAAACAAACACTTGTACCCCTTGCAAAACAATATCTGTGAAATGAATAAAATATGTTCTGCAGCCACTGAAAGCTTCCTTCTATCCCTGAGCAGAAGGCAAATCTGATGAACAAGGTATTTTTGTATTCATCCCCATACCCAGCTTATTTGGCATGAAATACAGACAAAAAATCAGAGTTCATTAACATACCGAAATAATGGAGCACAACTTGTCTTTAAGTATGCTTGTGTGGCTCCACTGTTACTAGTGAGAAACAGCGAGTGCAGAAGAGGCAGAATTTAACCATAAAACCAAAAAAGAAACCCTTCCTGTGATGTATCACAGCAAAATTCTTGTGATCCCAACAAATTGTGCAGCTTCCTTTTAGTCAATCGGGAAAAACGAGCTTTCTGGAGCACAACTCCCATGCCCTGCTTCAGATCCCTAGCTCAGACTGAGACGACACAGCACTTATTTCTCTCTCACAAATATAAGGCGAGTTCAGAGAAGGAGGCGTGTGTTGTGGGATGTTTAAAGATAGGTGCAGTGAATCCATATTTTTTTTGTTAGCAGATCTGTATGAACAGCTTTTAGCAGTAGCTATAGCCTTGGATGAATACTTCAATAAAATGAATTGTGATACAAGGTATTTCCAACAGACTGTAGTTAGTCTGGAAGGTAATTCTTACTGCTAGGCTAGTCATTTAAAAAATATTTAACCAATGTGTTGGGTTTGGCAGCCCAGGAATCACGCGGGTGTTGAGGAGTGCAAGGGATGGCAGAGTTAGTTCAGCCCCTGGCTGTGCCTGCTGAGACCTGGTTTCAGGAAAAGTATTGGAAATGGAAAGGTTTCAACTGAATTGTCTTTTGAGTGACCCCCAGAAGACAAATCCTGGTTCAAGGTGGACTCGGCCTCTTCTTAAATCCTGGTTATCCATACCCAGTGGGGCTGGTTTAACTCTAATACAAAATAGAATTTGATATCATTTGAGTCAAATAATATCATTATTCATATTTCCTTGTCGTCCAAAAAGTGAAGTCAACACACATGTGCATCATATAGGAAAATGGCATATATTTTGTCTCATTTTGCATATGCCACACTGCCCTCATTTCCCTGCCTGATTAGGAATGGGCTTTTATTTTCTGAAAACCTCCCACTCCAGGAAGGAAATTAATATATTTGTAAACTGAGGATACTGTTCCCCACCAAGATAAACATCAGTCTGAAACTACAGAAATTTCAGGATCCTCCAGCATTTCATGCTAGCAGGCATGAAACATTTATCCCCATGATACAGACAAATAAATCGGGGAAAGTGAACTACTGACTTGCCCAAAAAGTAGTCAATGGAAGAGCTGAAAATTATACCTTTAAAAAATGCTATGATGTTCAGGCAATTTTGAAAACGTTTTTCTGCCCTAAAGAAGGTATAGTTCAAGTTCAAACAAAACGTGGTAGAAGCTATTGTACCAGGCTTCTGCAGCGTCTGAGGATAATGATGCCACACATCCTGAAGATTACTATACTCTGCCACTCTCTGCTTTTAACTCTAGGGCCATGCCCGAAGGTTAAAAAGTGGCACCCTTCAAATCAGGCCTCCAGATTCTGCAGCTGGCAGTGGGGTATTCATTAAGCTTTCTGACAGAACAGGGACATCACAAGTATTTTTCTTTCAGCTTGAATTGCACCCAGTGTGAAGTTAAGTCATACTCACCCGCCTTCACCAGAGCAAAAGGTCCAGGAACTCAATCTTAATAAAAACCTTAATGCAGTCAATTTCTATGTCTTCTAACTCAGGTCAAGAACTATTTGGAGTTTGAGAAATATTGGATAATTGTCTGCAAAACTGTTGCACCTACTTTTTTTTTCCAGAGGCGATGCCATAACCCCCCTCAAACTAAAATATATGTATGCTTTCATATATATAAGAGTAAATTAACAATGGTAGTAAGTATAGAATTAAAAAAAAAAAAAAGGCAGACCACTAAAATCCATAATACAGTCTTTTTTATTATTACTCAAACCCTTTGTGGTTACACTGCACAGGATGATAAATGGATTTTTTTTTTTTTTTTCCTAGATTCCTTATGTAGTTTTATCATAGAATCATGAAATGGTTTGGGCCGCAAGGGACCTCTAAAGGTCATCTAATCCGACACCCCTGCAGTGAGCAGGGACATCCTCAAGTAGAGCAGGTTGCTCGGAGCTCTGTCAAGCCCCACCTTGAATGTCTCCAGGGATGGGGCCTCAACCACCTCCCTGGGCAACCTGTTCCAGTGT
>JAAGNO010020990.1:0-15783 GCA_033439905.1 Ceryle rudis | reverse complement strand
GTCTCCAGGGATGGGGCCTCAACCACCTCCCTGGGCAACCTGTTCCAGTGTTCCACCACCCTCATGGTAAAGAACTTGTTTCTAACATCCAGTCTAAATCTTCTCTAGTTTAAAACCATTGCCCCTCATCCTGTCACTACAGGCCTTTGTAGATAGCTCCTTTCCTGCCTTCTTGTAGGCCCCCCTAGTTTTCTGAACTAAAATGTTAAGAAGACTCCTCCCAGATAACTGCACTACCCAAACAGCTTTCATTTGAGCTATGGACACCTTGGGCCTTCATTGCTGTGTAGCTGTCTGCACATTTTTCAGCACTGCAATGGGGGCTAGGATTCCATCCTTCCTGTTTCAATGTCTCAAAATTAATAAGGTGTGAAAGGAAAACAAAATGCTTTTGTGGTTAAATTAGGTTGACTGGAAATGTGAATTAAAATGAGAACTAGATTCCATTGCTGTAGCAGACACTGCTGTGGTCGGCTTTTGTATATGGCAGAACTCAGCAGACTTTTTAAGGAAAATTTGTAAATTTTATTCAAAAAATATCGGAGTTAGAAAGTTCCTCCAGCCCAATGGAAAAGAGAGTGCCAAAAACTTGCCATTGTAGAAGAGTGGATTGGTTACTCTAGGAAACTAAATACTGAATAGTCAGGGAGACAGTGTACTAATCGTAAGTAGATATAGCTTTGTTCCTTCATTGCACTCTGCAATGGGTATAGAGCCTTGACCTCATGCCATATTTCTGGTGAGTAGAAAGGATGTTTATCCATATCTTCACAGGACACACTGGTGACAAAACATTGCAATACAATGGAGATATTTCAAAATATAGTTTCTCTCAGTATCGGGTGGTTTCTTGATAGACCATAAACAGGGAGTTAAATATAAATATCCAAGAGAAAGCACTGTCGACAAAGGAACATCTTACCTTAAGCCTGGGAAGTGACGTAGAGTAAGCAATTTTATTAATAGGATTCTAGTAGTAGTCTACACTACGAGGTTTTATCACTGTCTTTAGATGACAATCTGGCATCATAAACACTATGTATTATTAATTACAATTTGCTTTTATCACCCAGGTGTTCCACTTCAGACCAGGGACCTTTCCTCTAGGTACTGTAAAAATTCATTAGAAATGTGTCTGGAGAGATTAAGATGAGTAGCTGGCTATATCTTGGCCTTGATTGCAAAAGAGCACACTGTCAAGCATCTTAATAACATATTTACTGATGTTCAATTAGATGCTAGAGAACAAAATTGATCACCATGCTCAAAAATATTTGCTGCCTCCTTACAGTGGTGAAAAGTGTTACCATCCATCATGCATATGGCAGACTCGTTGGCTGAACACCAGTTCCTGCAATCACTCTCCATGCCTTGCAGAGGAGCTGGTAAGTGCATCCAGCCCTGCTTTCTCCTCACCTTCATTTTTCCACACTTAAGTATCACATACCTGAGCAGCACGCACAGGGAAGGCTGTGGGAATCAGAGCACAAAAGCCTTTCAAAAAAGAGATCCCCTCCCTGCCCATCTTTGGTTAATGAACACAAAGCTTTTTAAACAGTTCTCTCAAGACAAGCTCCACCTTGTCCTGAACAGCTTTCTGCACATGGTTACGTTTCACATTTCCTGAGCACAGATGACCTGAATCACAAATGCAGATGCAATTTGGTCTGGAAAGCAGATACTGGAAATGCTGCATACGCAATACACCTATACCCGCGTTTGCTTCTTTCCCAGTTGCATCACTCAGATGCCCCAGGCGGTCATCCCACAACCTTCACAGACCCTCATGTCTGTCTTGAAGGGTCTAACTCATATGCTCCCACTTATAGTTGAGATTCCTACTAGTTCCTTAAAACGCAGACATGGTTTTTTAGTTACATTTTTACCTGCTTTCATTAGCACAGGGGACACACTTTCATTCTAACAGCCCCATCCTCTTATGTACCACCAGTGATTCCCAGCTCTTGCCCCACTAGCAGATTTCACTGGTACAGTTGATACATTGGTTGTGCTGGTGGTACAGGGTAATTAATGAAATTATTGTACTCCTGTACTTATAACTGGTGAAGTCACACCTCAAATACTGTCTTCAGTTTTGGGCCCCTCACCACAAGAAAGACACTGAGGTGCTGGAGCGGGTCCAAAGAAGGGCAGTGCAGCTGGTGAAGAGTCTAAAGAACAAGTCTTACAAGCAGTGGCTGAGGGAACTGGAGTTGTTTAGTTTGGAGAAAAGAAGGCTGAGGCGAGACTTTATTGCTCCCTACAGCTATCTGGAAGGAGGCTGAAGCAAGGTGAGTGTCCGTCTGTTCTTGCAAGTAACAAGCGATAGGACAAGAGGCAACAGCCTCAAGTTGTGCCAGGGGGAGTTTAGGTTGGATATTAGGAAAAAATTCTTCACTGAAAGGGTTGTCAAGCACTGGAACAGGCTGCCCAGGGAAGTGGTGGAGTCCCCATCCCTGAAGCTATTTGAAAGATGTGTAGATGTGGTGTTTAGGAACATGGTTTAGCAGTTACCTGGCAATTCTGGTTTAATGCATGGACTTGATGGTCTTAATGGTCTTTTCCAACTTAAATGATTCAATGAGTCTATGATTCTATTAAATAACCCTGATTCTCTGAGGTACTCCTGGCTGCCTCACCAACGTGTCAACAGTCTGCTGTCACATCTCTTTTGCCCTGTTTTGTGTGTGTATGTTACCACTGTGGCCACAAAGCTCTATCCTGCTTACTGATGATTTTTAGCGTGGCACTCTAACAACTGCTTTACCATTATTAATAGATTTGTTCTAGGAGGGTAAGAGGGGAAAAAATGTCCAAATAAGAGTTAAAGTATAATCAGACTATTCTACATACTCACCTTCATCACGCCTTAGCACGTTTCCAGCAGTGCCATGGCTAGCTTTTTACATTGTTTCTTTTCATTTTGGCCTTCTGAGAAACCTGTGAAGAAAACCTGCTTTCTTTCAGTACAGTGGGTTTTGTTTCTTTGTCTGATATTGGCTTTCTAGCTTTGCTTTTGCAATGTTTTTTAAACATGCATGTTGCTATGCATTTATATTAAAGGCATCCAGGCTAAAGATACATGTGAAAGACTTGGAAAGTGGTAGAAAAGTTTTACACAGCATCACAGTCACATTTGTTTGTTTGTTTGTCCCTTTTTTTGTAATTCCTAACATTCTGCTTGCTTTTTGAATCACTGCCAAGCAGCGCATTGATGTTTTTGTGGAAGCACCTATTTACAGCCCCACAACACTGCTCTGGTGGGGCAGCAGCCAGCTGAGACCCCATCATTTCCCCCTGTGTATCACAGTGGTTATCTACACTGAGGTGCATCTGCTTCGCAGTGTCTTCTCTCATCTTGTCTTAATTGCAGTTCCTCTGCAACTTTTATTTATGCCCCTTCCTTCACAGAACGTTTCTGGTCATGCTGTATAATGCTGGTCGAGGCGCTCTGCTATTTGTCTCCCATAACCATGAAAAGTGAGAGTTCATTTCTGTCCTTTGCTTCCTCCCTTTTCATGTGTTATTTGTCCCCATGTGAAGCTGCCTCTTTGCCCACACAACTTAATTACTTTGAGAGCCTTTGGTAAAATATGGCAAATGTCTTTTTTTTTAATTCCTTGTAGGTGTGTTGACCAGATCTCCTCTCCCCATAAAGAGGCCCATACAGAGAACTTGTGAGGCATTGCTTCCCTTCACAGAACCTCCCTGTTTCTTCCCCCGAGTCACAGTTACTTATCCATTTGTTCAATAATTTTTTTTTTAACTACTTCACTTGGCTATGTCATGGCCTAGGTGCCTAATGGTCTCTAGTTACCTGTATCTTTCTCTAGAGCCATTGCTAAAAATGAGTGCCATGTGAGCCAGTGTTTTTCCTCAAACTCATTTTTTCATACAATCATAGAATGGTAGGGGTTGGAAGGGACCTCTGGAGATCATTGAATCCCACCCCCCCCTGCCAGCCCAGGCTCACACAGGGCAGGTCACACAGGAACATATGCAGGTGGGTTTTGAAAGTCTCCAGAGAAGGAGACTCTACAACCTCTTTGGGCGGCCCATTCCAGGGCTTTGTCACCCTCAAAGTAAGGAAGATTCTCCTTATGTTGAAGTGGAACTTCCTGTGTTCATTTGTGACCATTGCCCCTTGTCCTGCTGTAGGGCACCACTAAAAAGAGACTGGCCCTTTCTACTTGACACCCACCCTGCAGAGATTTGTAAACATTACTAACATTACTCTCAGTCTTCTCTTCTTCAGGCTAAACAGCCCCAGGTCTCTCAACCTTTCCTCATAAGAGAGATGTTCCAGTCCCTTAATCATCCTCGTAGCTCTCTGCTGGACTCTCTCCAGTATTTCCCTCTCTCTTTTGAACTGAGGAGACCAGAACTGGATGCAATACTCCAGATGTGGTCTCCCTAGTGCAGAGTAGAGGTAGAGGAGAACCTCCCTTGACCTGCTGGACACACTCTTCTTTATGCACCCCAGGAGACCATTGGCCTTCTTGGCCACAGGGGCACATTGCTGTCCATGGATAGCTTATTGTCCACCAGGATGCCAAGTTCCTTCTCCATGGGGCTGCTTTCCAGTGGGTCAACCCCTAACCTCTACTGGTACAGGGGGTTATTCCTCCCCAGGTGTAGGACTCTACACTTGCCCTTGTTGAACTTCATCAGGTTTGCCTTTGCCCAGCTCTCCAGCCTGTCGAGATGTCTGGATGGCAGCACAGCCTGCCGGGGTATCAGCCACTCCTCCCAGTTTAGTGTCAGCAGCAAATTTGCTGAGGGTACAACTCTGTCCCTTCATCCAGGTCCTTGATGAAGATGTTGCATAAGACTGGACCCAGAACTGACCCCTGGAGAACACCACTAGTTACAAGTTGCCAGCTGGACTCAGAGACAGTGATCATGACCCTCTGAGCTCTATTGATTAGCCAGGTCTCAACCCATCTCACCTCTTCTAACTCACACTTCCTGAGCTTACTCACAAGGATGTTGTGGGAAACAGTGTCAAAAGCCTTTCTGAAGTCAAGGCAGACAACATCCACTGCTCTCCCTGCATCTACCCTTTCCGTCACACCACCATAGAAGGCTATCAGCTTAGTCAGACATGACTTCCCTTTAGTAAATCCATGCTGACTACTCTTGATAACCTTCTTTTCTTCCATGGGCTTAGAGATGATCTCTAGAATGATATGTTCCATCACTTTTCCAGGGATGGAGGTGAGGCTGACTGGTCTGTAATTTCCTGCCCTTTGTGAGTGACACTGGCTTTCTTCCAGTCCTGAGGCAACTCTCCCACTCTTCATGACCCTTCAAAAATGATGGAGAGTGGCAGAATAACAACATCAGCCAGCTCCCTCAGCACTCGTGGGTGCAGCCCATCAGGGCCCATGGATCTGTGCGTGTCCAGTTTACCGAAGTGATTTCTAACCCAATCCTCATTGACCAGTGGAGAGACTTCCTCCTTCCAGGCTTTTACACTTACTTCTGGTGTCTGGGATTCCTGAGGGCTGGTCACAGCAGTGAAGACTGAAGCAAAGGCAGCATTCAGTAACTGCCTTCTCTGCAACCTCTGTCACCAGGTCACTTCCCAGGTCTCTCTTCCCTGTATTTGAAGAAGCTGTTCTTGTTCTCCTTTACTTCCTTTGCCAGACTGAATTCCAAGATGGCCTTGGCCTTCCTTGTTGCATCCCTAGATGAATATTTTGATACAGTTAACCGTGGTTTTACATATATAATGTGCCAGATAGACATTCTTTTCCATTTTCTTCTTTTGGGTATAATTTCAGGATTTTAAAGGATGCTTTTTAACCTCTAGCAGTCCTAGCCAGGTTATTTAGCTATGTTCACTTTCTTTTTAAGGCTTTGTAAAACCTCCAAGATATGACCAGCCCCTGGCTGGACTAGAAGTGGAATGTGAAAGTCTTGGAGCAGTAAATTGCAGGATTTAGAGGCTCTTACGTCTATGGTCTTCTCAGCTACAGGCTGAAGACTCCAAGAAAATCCATGCTTCACCACCATCGCTATAAATGAGTTTCTCTGAGAGTCACAGGGTCACAGGGTGTCAGGGGTTGGAAGGGACCTTGGAGATCTTCAAGTCCAACCCCCCTGCCAGAGCAGGATCATAGAATCTAGCAAGTCCTGTAGATGGAGGTGAAATGCCCAAAAACAAGGTAGGAAAACTTGTACAGATTGGTCCTTGAATCCAAGTAGAAGAGCAGCCACCTCAAATAGGATTTTAGAAATACTCAGAGTTTCAAAGGGCCAAAAACTGGGACTGCCCTCCAAGAACTTGGATGCAAGGAAATGTAGGGTAAAACTGGATAAATAGAAAATAAGAAAAACATTACAAAGCCTTCCTAACAATAGATCATGGCACACTAGGCAGACATTTAAAAAACCACCAAACCCTACTCTTCTACGTCAAGGAAATTAGTTGATCTAATCTGACTGGATTTCAGGAAAACATTTGCTAGTATGCAAAAAAACCCCAAACCTAAGGAAGACAACAATTCCTAAATTCACTGTTAATATGGATAAAACCTTGTGACGTTTTGAAGAGGAAGTCTCAGGCTAGAGGAAAGTGGATAGTGGACTTCCTTGAAGAACAATCCCAAATAGAGCTTATTAATTACTTTCACTGACTACCTTAACCTAGGAATGATCAGCTGATGACACAAAGCTGGGATACTGTTTGCACAGAGTGTGGCTGGAATTTCCTCTAACAAAGAGCACAAAAGTCATATTACATGATGGGCTTGGTTCTGTATCCTGGAACTCGGCATACACCAAGACTAGCAAAAGTTCCTCAGTATGGTATTTTCACTGTAAAGATAAACCACAGTGGTCAAGTTTCTTAGTTTTCCCACAAGCACAGGAGTAAAATATAGAAAATAAAATTGCTATACTAAAATGTCACAATAGAAATTTCATGCAGCAAGTTCCAACAGAAAACAAAGAAAAAAAAAAAAGAAAAATAGATTTGTGCTTGTTTAATTAGAGACAATCACAATGTTACTAACTTCCGGGAACACAACCACAAAAATCCTCCAGATTCTTCTATTTAAAAAAAAAAAAATCTTATTTTTACATGCTACTGAAGAGTGGCATACAATTTATGTCCATCCCACTCTCCCTTCGATCTCACAGGCATAACCTGTAAACTGCAGATTAACCCACAGGATCAATAAAAACAACAGAATGTGACACTAAGTCCATCTCCTCTGTTGATCCTGGAAAAATATTTCAGAATTTTCTCTCTTGTTCCCAGAGCTGTCAAAAGAAGCCAGTGCAGGACACCGAGTCAGAAGTACTGTACGACTTTCTGAAGGCTCACCTGAAATAACACACCATGATGTGCCTGAGGTAACGTAATACTAGAGACAACTCTGTTTCATAAGCCAAGCCAGCTCACCTGTAAAGCCCTGCGCCGTATCACGTACGTGTGCCAACTCACGTCCATAGTCGTGCAACGTGTAGAGATTCCTGAACAAATCTGGACATGCCAGAAAATTCATGGGAAGCCCATGGCTTGGATGAAACCAATGACACCCTCCTTATAAAAAAGCCTTTTGACACCTTTGTCATGCAATACCAGTATAATAGTGCAAAAGTCAAGGTCATAAACTAGGAACAAATAACAAGAACCTTTGCTATCAGCATTCATAAAAAAGGGTAAATTGGGTGTTTCCATCAGTCCTCAAGGCCTATGAGTTGTTGATAGCAGGTAGCTCCGAATAGAAAAATTAAAAAAAAAAAAAGAAATATTAGTTGCTGTACATCTAAGAGGGATAGAAAGGTATTAATGCCATCATAAGAGGCCCGGGCAACATCTTATCTGGAGTACTGTGTCTATTTCTAACCCTTCAAGAGATTTACTGAAAGTGGAAAAGGTGCAAAGGAGCATTAGAAGAATGGTCAAGGAAAAACATCCCCCCTCCTCTACCACACGTATGGCATGGCTGTTTTGGCTGAACTGAGGCTGAGCAGGTTTTGGCAGTGATCTATGATAGCTCAAGGGATGACAGATTGGAAGGGACTTTATACCAGGAGAGAGAAATGTTCTTTAAACTGGTGTCAAAGACAGCGCAGAACACGAGAGGAACAGCTGGTCATGATACACATTATCTGAAATCTTTAACCACTCAGAGGAACAAAAAACAAGGAGTGACCTCATGACAAGGGTAGCTTCAAGATGGAGTCTGCTATCTTTGTGACTAACTTGAACAGTGCAAGATGGCTGCCTGTGATAGCCAGGATCAGGCCCAATGGCTGAGGAGGTCTTCTCTAGTCTTGCCCATATCAAGGTCAGAGCTGATTACGAAAGCTTGGATTTTCAAAATGCATATCAAATTCAGACATTTGTCAGCAGCCTGTTTATCACTACCTGCTATCTTGTATTCAGTAGTGTTACCCAAGAGTGTAAATTAACGTGGAGTGCAATCCTCCTCATTATTACAGTTGGGGTACAAATGGGGCTGTGCATATGCAAGTATCTCATTAGTCATGTCGTGGTTGCGTGTATGTGGAAATACCACGTTTGACTATGAAATCACACTGCCTGCTTGGGCTTATACAATGGTGTGTGTTGCTGTGACGCTTTCTTAAGGAGAATTAGGCTTTCTGTTTTAATAACACTGCACCATTCCGCTGCTTTCTGAGCCCTTAATCTTGCATCACAGTAAAACACTGTACTAGCAACACATAATTGTATATTTTTCCAATATTCCATTTGGTAAAATGCTAGCTCCTGACCTCTGCTAAACGTGCACAGTGGCCTACCTTGACACAATATTAGATACGCTGTAACTGAAGAGTCCCAGTGTAGCTGTAATAGTAAAAAGAATATGACTTTACCTACTCATGAATTTCAGTTTTCAGTCTTCTTTTCTCAGAAGAGTGCTATCGCCATAGTATGTCATGTGTGTAGTTTCACAAGTTCTGTTTGTTTTAGACTGGGATGACTTGGCCTTATTAGCTCCTTCTATCCCCTCCAGTTTTGGTGGGGTCCCAAGTGCCTCCTTAGCGGTATTGCGAAAGGAAATCCCCGTAAACCGCATAAAGCCCTAAAAAAGCTGAGGGCAAAACCGAGCGGATCTCTGCTCTCGCAGGCAGCGTCATCCCCTTGCACAGCGCTGCCACCGATGTCAACGGCAGCTCTGCAAAGAGAGCGAGAAGCGCAGCCCACAGGTTTTGCTCGCGCTCCATGTCTGAAAGGACACCCTCACCGGGAACACCTTTTCTGTATTTGCTCGATATTTTAGGGAGCTTATTGCTGGGATTTCCAGGGTAGAGTGTTGTCACTGGGGTGCTTCTGCAATTTACAGAAAATGGGCGACAAAACAGAAATGTAGTTTGGAAGAGATGGTATGGGGTTGTATTCTCTAAGGGTGGTGAGATACTTGCCTTTCTGATCAATTTCTAGGGGCACCTGCTTGTTTCTGAATTATCACTACTTCATTTAGACGAGCATCAGCAATGGACAGATTAAAAATTGTTTGTGTGGTTTCAGAAACGCATAGATCTTTTCTCCAGAATAAGATCGTTCCTTTTGCTTATATATAGCAATTTTAGGGTTAATTTTACCTCCTTCCCCTTCTCCCAACAGACAGAGATGTATATACTTACGTACATGCACATACGCATACCCCATCAAAATTATTTCAGCGTTAAGTATGAATACCATGAACCAAAAGTTTGGCATCCCTGCTACAGTGAAAGCTGACTGCCACCTATGGGTAAGAGTTCATCTTAACATATTTCGATAAAAAATTCATATTATTCTTTGTAATTAATTAAATTTGTAATTAGCTAGCAGGACAGAGTTTTGATTCATTTGCTGTATATTTTGTCAATAGCAATCACTGCTCATCCTCTGAAGACTGGGTATTAAAACCAGATCCTTTACAAAGGGGCATCAGCTTTACGAAGAGTAAAAAAAAATGGGGTATGACGTTCTTATTTTTACTATTCTGAAAAAGGAATACACAGAAGTACCCTATTTTCCCATGCAAAGAAAGAAAAAAGACTCAATGCAACACAGCTAGGTACATCCTATTGGATAACACTGTATTTAATGATCACTATCATTTTCAAGTTGAACCAGCTCAAGGTTTTAATATTTTGCTTACTGATTTCTTTTACAGAATACATACAAATAGCTTAGCTATGCAGTCTCGTGAAAATATGTATATAATCAGTAATTTTCTATTCAAATATTTTCATTTTTCAGAGTAAAATGAAAGCTAAGTGGGGGAAGGGAAGCAGTAGAAAAATGTATGGCTTGATTACGTAAGCCCCGATTTTTCTGATAACCAGTCAATGTAGCATTTACTTAGAAAACTCAAAAGGAAGTACAGACTGAAAAGCCAAACACTGTATCAAAAGTTATTGGGTTTTTTTTTCTGATTCAGCTTTCAGGTACTTAAAAGCAAACAATCTGACAATTCTGTCTGAGTACCAAAGAGAAAAACACCAGATTACAGCTGTTATACTGTAGTACGCTGCATAAAATGGACATCACTACCTATTTCTCAGAAATACCATCGGTAAAAATAGCTGGATGTCTGGCAAATTAATGCATATATTGCAGTTTGGGAAAAATTCATTTTGCTACAGTAAACAGAAGCTAATTGTAGCAGTTAATATTTCTCGGGTTCGGGGCAGGGGCATAGTATTTCTGAAAGAAGAGAGACAGGAACTTAAAAAAGGGAAAATTATATTAAAATAGATAATAACTAATACAAACTAAGAAAGAGTCTGATAGTAATTTTTTTTTAATCCTCCTTTTAAAGTAATCTTAGTCCTGGGCCTTCTCATTCATATTCTATTTTATTTAATATGATAATCAGCCTATCTAAAAACCCTGAAATTAATATTACACTAGCACTCACCTTGTGCATTTTTGCCAAGTTTTATTACTAAAATTATCAACTCAGGAATTAACTGTAAAAGCTGTCAGTAAATGCCACTTAAATATCAGGGGTTAGCACATCAACATTTCATGCTTGCTCTCTGACAGCACCGGCACCCTTTATAATCTATGTAATTCAGACATTTATGGTAATGTTTGTGCCTCCTAGACAAAAGCATCTTGTAGCTAAAGTAATTCTGCTCCATATTAATGTATTTGTGATGCATTTTCCTTCTTCTGAACGGACATATTTTAGACATTGCAAAAATAGCATTCTCCAGTTTACTTCCTTGGGTCCACTTTGGCTACTGAATCAAGCTGTCAACTGTCCAGTAACATTTCCGTGTATTTTCAAACCACAGTTTAAACTTAACCTGCTTAGTCTCCTTAGATGGGAACTTCACATCAGACAGAAATTACTCCTTATCATGTTTGATGAATCCAGCTTAAAACAAAACACCAGAACTGCATGAACATCTGTGACAAATGAGTTGTCTCAGCCATTCTGCTCTTCCTTATTTAATCTCCCACTGGAGTACAATTTAGTAGGTATACTATTTTATAGTGCAGACCTCCTCCCACCAACATACTGCTTGCAAAAGGAATAAAAAAAAAAAAAGAAAAATAAATTTCCATGTGTCATACCAAAACCTCAACAGAATAGAGCTGAACCTTTTAAAATAATTACGAGTAGGAAAAGGGAAATAAAGAATAAGGTAGTACCTCAAATTTACGAGGGCAACAAAAGGGGGAAAAAAAAGTAAAAATGCAACAGACAATTGTTTAACTAATAGATCTATTAACAGAATATGAAACAAAACGCAGACTTCTTGGTGACACATCAGTGAGTTAGTACTTTCGTATTTCTACAAGCATAAACAGGGAGAAAAATTTTTCTTTATATAGTCAGTATTACGAATTTTGAGGTATTCCCATTTCATTATCTTTAAAACTGAGGCCTTCTTAAAGGATGGGGTACTTGGAAAGGTCTCCATGATGCTGGAAAACCCAGACAGGTTTCTCCTGATTTTTTTCCAGCAATGATCTCTGTGTTTGATAGAGGAAAAAAAAACCCAAGCAAACAAACCACAAGTCATGCATTGCACCTAATTCTCTGAAGTGGTTGTTGTTATTTTTTTGCCTTTATGAAAAGACAAGGAGAATTGTTCTTCCCAAGGAAAGAAATACAGAACATCGTATCATAGTTTTAAAATACGATTCTTTCTCTTCTATGAAGACATCTCATCAATTTCACTTGAATGCTGCTTATACTGTATAACATAGATTATACTTTAAATAATAGTATAACATAGATTATACTTTAAATAATAGTACTTAATGCCCATATGGATTTTTTGTTATCTAATAGCTTTGCTAGATTGGTCATGGATTTTTTACCATGCTATGTATTTTTTCAGTACTTCGTTATATGCCTGCATTTTCCAACAGACATTCAAAATATGACTACGTTCTGGTCTGTTCCACTGTGTTTTAACACTGGAGAAAGTACATCCAGATATTCATAATATAATATGCTTACAGACACAACTAAACAACAACAACAAAAACCAGATCACCTTGTGGTATGATGGAATGAATGGGACTGTCTTTTAATGGGGGAAGAGCTGTTTGTTGACAATAATTTGTTTATAGCTGAGAAAGGGAGCAATGCACCTGGAACTGACTCACTGTAAATTCCATCAGTGCAAGGAGCTTCACAAAAAGTCTGCAGTTACCTTGTTTTTTTAGGTAACCATGCAGAGCTGACAGCTATTAACAGTAGCAAGGACTTGCATAACGAGGACTTGAAGGAAGGCTTCGTACTATCCATGCTGGAGTGATTTAAAGAAAATGAAGGCACGTATTTCTTTATGATGCATTATGTAACAACACAGAGTGCAGTCTGAGGCATTCAGAAAAATACAGGAGCCACATTTGATCTTATACTTGCTATTTATCACACAAATATGTCATACTGCTTATAGTTTAAGGCTTATGAAACACCTAACTTAGAAATGTCGGCTGGTACGAATGAGCTTGAAATGTTTTAGATGACATATTGTATATTTTGTACATCTTTAGGAAAATATAACAGGCCCTACAATTCATTTTCTTCAAACTTCTGCAATGCATGCAATCTCAGATAAAATTGTCAAAATCGGTGATAGTTGGACCTTCTGGTTCACATTAGTGTGAAGAGAAAACTGCTGTTGAGCTGACATATTGATAGATTACAAGTTCTGCTGAAGAATAGCTAAAAATGGTGATTCAATCTTGTCGCAACTGTATATGAAGAATAACAGAAGTGGGGATGTTACTTATAATATCATGTCTTTTATCAAAACCCTAAAGGGTTCTGGTGCATCAAACACATTCTCTTCCCGAGAGCTTCTGGCTCTAAAAAATAAGAGTGTAAGTAAATGAAACTAAATTGGCCTATAGATATATGTATATATATAAATAGGATGAGCTTGTGCCCTAAATTTATTTAAACATGAAAATAAAGACCAGACTGTAAAGAAGAATGACTTTTAAGGGGTTTTTTCCTCTTTTTTTTTTTTTTTAACAATTGAGATGCTGGTCTTGTAATGATGAAATGGAGAGCTAGGAGGATTACGAAACACAAGTAACATGAAGGGCAAATCTGACTGAAAGAGAGGGAGAATATTATTCTAAATATTTTAAATTTAGCTGGTTTAGTTCCTCAACCAACTTAAATCAATACAGCTCCCCTGAAATCAAGAAGGTGATACAGATTCACTCAAGAGGTGTCTAGCATGTAAGATAACGCAGACCATCATCTTCTGTTAGGACAGTAAACATAAATACACTTGGAGAGCCCCCCTTTCTAAATAGTTCCATCATTAGATACGCAAAAGAGAACTTTTTAAAAGAGGCACCTTAAGTACTTCTGCAGTTCTACCCCTGGTCCTCCACTGATCTGAACCTCGTGTGGTTATTTACACTGAAGTGAAATCAGGTTTAAACACTGACTTCAGGCCTTCAGTGCTTCATACTTCCCTGTCCTGCTGCAAATCATCACGGAAAGCTCAAGATGGAGGGAACAGGGCCTTGGTGGCTTGTGCCTTCCTCCCACAGACATCACTGAAAGCTCCTGGTGCTTACTTCTGATTCATCCAAGGAGTTCTGCAACAACAGAAGGGGAAACATGGCTTCACAGTCCTCCTCCTTCACCGAGAGGGATAACAGGTAAGGAGAGCGAGGAAACAGAAACATAGGGAGGGAGGATTTTATATTAAAGGTTCCCCTTTCCCAAAGGGAAAGAAACCTTGACACAGACTTCATCACACCACAAAGACATACACAGGTAGGCACCTCAGATTTTGGGGATTTGTTTTTTGTTTTAGGGAAGGGTAAAATATTATTTTGCTTTTTATCTTTACTTTTTACTGGGGCCTCTATAGCAAGTATTGGCAGCTTCTCCTTTTCAATTAAGGATTCACATTGCGCAGCACTTTTTTGATCTTTAAAAAAAAAATCCCCCCCCAGCAAAACCATGACTTGAGTTTTGCTCTTAAATTTGAGGATGAACCGAAAAGAGAGGAAGCAAAGCAGCAAGGCAGAAAGTTCATCACCTTGCTCTAAAACGCTGTCAGAGACAGAAACTGAGACTACATCCAAGAAATGTCTTAACCCTGTTCTGTGCTTTGCCTACAGTTCTTACACACACATTTGCCTTTTGAGTACGCACACCGACATCTTCAGTATATTCAAGCAACGTATTAACACATTGTGGATCGGGGAAAGAAACAAGTCAGAAAGATTTGGAGTGTGAAGCAGTAAACAGTAACCAGGTAGAAATGTTTTAAGCAAAGCTACTGGGGCTTGATGGCAAAGCAGAGGTATATATTCTTCCAAGCTTGTAAGCCTGGTAACAAGTGAAATGCATTCAATTTTCTGAGTTTGGAACGTGACTGATTTTTGTTGGTTCCACAATGCTACGCAGCTCTTAAATACAAGAGCTCTGGCAGATGAAAAGTCTGCATTTAGGACAGGCCCCGCAGCGAGAGGCTGCGGCACGGCCGGAAGAGACCCAGGTAATTCTGGCGGGGCAGCGGCTGGCGATGCGCGGCCCGGCAGGTACCCAGCCCGCCTTACGTAAGGGTTTCACTGTCCTTAACGCTACATCTCGCCGCCGTACAAGGCAAAGGAGAAGAGGAATTACAGCTCCCCGCGCAGCGCCAGTCCCACTGTGCCAGGCCCGATATCCATATCCTCATATTTCTTTCTTTCTTATTATTTTTTGATTGTTTTTTCCTCCTCTCCAAACAGCACATCTACACAGTGGCGTTTACCTATTAGCTCGAGCCGTGGCTGCCATGCAACCTATCTGGGCGGCCGGCCGCAAAGCCTACGTTCACCGGAGCGTTGCCGAAGAGGAAACCCCCGTCCCTCCTCGGCGCCGGGCGAGGGGAGCGCTACGGGCCGGCTCCTGGCGAGCAGCTCTCCGGCGGCGGCAGCGGCGGCGGCGGGGCGGCTCCGCTCTGCGGCCAGCGGCAGCCAGTGTCCATTGCAGCTCGGCGGTGCAATACATCCAGGGGCTCCGTCAGCCTGCGGGGGTACCCAGCCCCTCTCCGTCTCTTTCCCCCCCTTTCCTCTACCACCACTGCCAGGTGCGTTTTATTTCTCATCCCGTCCTCTTCCCACACATCCACCGTCCGTGGCCGCCAAGCCCCAGCAGCCTGGCTAGTCCCCCGCTGACAGATCCCTCTCTTTCTCAGGTCTCCCCAAGGAAGCAGCGCGGCGGAGCTGCTCTCCGCCCGGCGCTCGTCCTGCATTTCACCGCCCCACGGACGACGCCGCATCAGCCCTTTAAAACAAAGGCGAAAACTGCCACTTTCCACACGCCCTTC
>JAAGNO010020989.1:3549-56801 GCA_033439905.1 Ceryle rudis | reverse complement strand
AGCCCGCGGGTCCTCAGCGGGCCTCTCCTTCTCCTTGTCCCACCGAGGGCTGGACCACGATGCTCGCAGGAAAGTCCTCCTCAAACCTGACAGGGCCGAAGGCTGGGATGTCCCCCCACATTGCTCCCCAGAGCTGCCCCTTTACCATCGCGATCCCAGTAACGAGAAGGGAGCGCACGAAGCGTCTGTCCTGCGCACAGCTCGGAAGGGCTCCCGAGAGCCGCTGTAGGACGTTCGAGTGTCTCGGTGCCAGCATTTTATGCAGAAAGCCAGAAGATTTATTAAGCCAACGCCATTCTTTTGTTTTCACTGCAAATCTTTTTATATTGGGAAAGGAGGGAGTGACATGAGAAACAATGCTCACCAGTTAGCGAAAGTGCTGTTTCAGCAAGTTTTACTTGAGCAATGATTTGACAGGAGACTCCCAAATTCTGGCTTACTCTGCATGTGAATCCACCTTCCCAGGCACCAGAGTCGGAGTCATGATCCATCCATAGGTCCTGTGCAAAAGGGACAGCCAGAGAAAGCTGGGCTGGGGATTCACGAGCAGCTCCGTCTGGTGGCTGATGGCAGCTCTCAGCCATAATACACCAACTCAGAGGACTGACTTGGGCCAGCCACTTTAGCTGCATGGGCCACAAGGCTCATACACCTGCTGGGAACGCGAGTACCACACATTTTCAGAATTACTCAATGTATTTTTCAGCCTACTAGGACTCTCTCCTAAACCAACGCATTGTTTTCCTGTTAGACTAGGATACATCCAGCCAAGTGCTCAGCTAAAGCCCTTGCCCGAAGCCATCCCTATCACGTTTAGTCTCATTCATCCTATCCCACTATTTACAAATGTAGGCCCTCATCTTGCAGCTAGCTGGACTCCTGTGGATAGACCCTTGGGCCTGAGCAGAGCTCCACTGACATTAATGAGGTCCTGCTGTGCAGAGCTAGTAGCAGCATTACATCAATAATCCAGAATAACAACTAGTCAACATTAAAGTTGAGCAGCCATCTGGCCAGAGTGAAGTGTTCGGTCATCCACCTGCATGAAGTGCTCCTGTGCCAAGAACATATTGGGGGGAGAGAGTCTCCTTCCAACAGGAGACATAACCTGTGGATGTGAACAGGGGTTACTAGTGTAGATAAGCAGGTCAGACCCTATTGCATGCACTGAGGTTTCAAAGACCTTAGCTACCTACAAATCTCATGAACTGACAGCAACAATAGGACTTCAGACAAGGCTGATGTTTTCGTGTTCAACATTCAAATTGCTTTTTTCTCTGGGAGCACTGGTTTTCTGAGTTTGGGCCAGAAGTCCTCACTTTAGTTTTTGTGTTATTTTTATTATGATAATTTTGGTCTACGAAACTGCTTCTATTCAAAATAAATTAGATAAAACCACTCGGAACAGTGTCCTTGCTCCTTAAATGCTCCTTCTGGATGTTGTTATTTCCACACATTTCAGAAACACAAAAGGAATGCAGGAGTCAGACTCTGCTTATATGAAGTCAAAACACTGATGCGATCACAGGCCTTTGCAGGAGCTCGGATACCATGATGACAGGTGCAATATAAGAACCACCTGTGTAGATTACTTCAGACTTACTCATTGCCAACGCCGAAGTCCTTGTGTTTTGCATTCAGAAGGAACTCTTGGGCTGTAATCCAGTATTCAGTTGCAAAGTTGATAATTATAGCATAGTTAGGGAAAGGAATTATTTAACACAAGTGCAAGGTCACCGCTGCAGATGTGGCTATCTTCAATGCCAACAGGGCAAGATAAGCGCCCTTAGCAGTACAACTGAGCAGGACACCTGCTAACAGGAGCTGAAGACAGGGCTAGTACATGAAAGCACAGACAAAACCAAGGTCTCTATTTTAGGATCACCTTTGTACAAAGGAAAGCTTGTGGGAAAATCATCTACAAATGAAAATGGGCATGAAAAATCTTTAATTTGCTCATTTATGTTCAGTTCCTTGCAGTACTTGGGTTCGGAATCTCTAAAAGGCACATTAAACCATACCTCACAGCCTGCAAATCAAGTGCTAATTAAAACTGCATTAACCCTAATGGATTGGAAAGAAGAAATCTAATTGAGAAAACTTCTGTTTACCTAAGGCATGCTGGAAAAAACAAACCATCCCAGATTTCTCTTCAGTCTTTTTTTTTTTTTTTTTTCTCTCAGCATGCACACACAGAATTGCCTCCTCTTACTCTGTAATTTACTAAATCAACCTTTTGAGGGAGGTTTGAAGCATGCCAAACCTCTCTCAGCGCTTTGCAACCAACCTTGTATTAGCTGCAACTGCACAATACATGCCACGAATCTCCAAGTCAGCCCTGAAATGGGCTTGTGCTACTCAGTGTCACTGGGGCTTAGTGATGTCTACTCAACTACTCCATTGTCTTCTTCCACTCTGGGAATCAGTCTGTATTTCCTGTACTAGTTGTAGTTATACCTCTCCCTTACTAGGAGCAGTCCTGTCATTCCATAAATTCTCCCTAGGTTATGACAAGTCTTGTCTTTTCTTCCTTGATTTCCCACATGGATGGGGCAGAAGCATCACCATGGAATCTATTTAGTGACAACAGCTCCTAGAAGCATTAGTGATAAATGACCCATTGTTCGGAGTTGGAAGAACCAACCATGGATTTTTGGTGCCCTTTTTCTCTGTTTGTTTTCCTTTTGGGTCCTCATGCTCACCTGCACGTGATGGGGACATATGTAAAACTGAGTTTCCAAGGCTGCGCACCCATCCTCAAAATCAGCAGAACCCAGGCTTGCAACCTGATGGGGAAGCTGTAAGTAGCACACCCGCCCCCTGCCCCGCCACCCAGGCTTGTTGTTCTAATGAATACCAGGCCTCAAATTAATGAAGGAGGTTTTAGGAAAACATTGTGATTTTTAGCCCTTCAAGCATCAGCAAATCTGCCAGAAGTCCAGACAGATGTTTATAGCTTGTTAAGATGTTGATTGTTTACAAATTAGATTTTCCCTTTGAGAACCCTGCACCTATCAGCCTGCTAGTGTCACTCATCGATAAAGAGAGGGTGCTTTCTCTGCCAAAGAAGAAAGGCTGATGTTAGGTGGTCTAGTCTGTACTGAGCTTATTTGGGTTTACCTCCTACCATCAGAAATATTCAGCATTTTTCTAACCTCCCCATTTCAGATGGTTTTGCCCTGGATTTTCTTCAGCATTCCCAAATTCATTTGTTTGTAATCGTTCCTAACTGATACAGTGTCTGAAGAGCACAAGCATAGCCTTTGCATTTTGGATATGCAAAATACTTTTTGGCTTTTCTGTAGAAACAAAGGCTGGTGTCTGGAAGAAAAAAAAAAAAAGGAATATGATAGAAAAGAGGAGTTTCTCTATGAGAAGATTTGTTTTCTCACTGACAGCTGTACAGCCCCACAGGCAGCACAAGTTGGCTAGGTTGTGAAGTCAAGGCCAGTGCCTACAGCATTCAGCAGCTTCCTGTGCCTTAATCTTTCTGTTTGGGGAACGAAATGTAATTTGTTTTCCTTGACCCACAGCATCGGTTGCAGAGTGTAGGATTACCATAATGGACCAAAACTTGAGAGACATCAACTTTCTTTTTAGTCCTTCCAGTGCTGTATCCTTTCTCGTGCCATTCATCCCCCTGGGTCTCAGCAGGGAGTATCGTGCTTGCTCTCTGTCCAGTGGCTCTAGAGGAGAGAGGGGATGCTCTGGGGCTGGCTGCACGGCTTTGGGCTGGCCAAGGGTCCCCCCGAGCATCCCCACTACCATTCTTCTCCACCTCTTGCTCTCTCCCACTCCCAGTCCATCTCAGGAGCCTGTTTCAAGAACAATTAGGAAACCTGACTCAGTTAGGGGCACTATAAATCAAACCGTGAGCCCCCAGGAAGACCAATTTCCTGGCTGCAAATGAATGTGCTGCCTAGTTTTCCATGTGCTATCTGGACCTGCCATTTAGCAAAGGCTGCTGATTTACCTTGTTCATTAAGGAGTGCTACTGTGCATCTCTTTATACCGTATCACTGTGTGTTTACTCTGAACATGAACAACAGATATCTGTGTCGGTTATCCAGCTCATACAGGACTCTTGAAGCAGTGTTAGTCCACAGTAAGAAAGATGCTCTAATGGTTAAAGTGACAAACTCAAGGAACACTAGTTCTGCTGCAGATCTTGGTCATAGTACTTCATCTCTTTGTGCCTCAGTTGCTACAACGGAGCTAAAACTTCCTCTTTTTAAAACTAGATTAGCATCTTCAAGGCATAGATCATACAGTCAGTATCTGCTAAATGGGCCATAATCTCTGGGGCCTCTAAATCTGACCACATCCCACCAGTAATGCTACCCTTTCAGAAACTGACATGTGTTGCACAGAGTAAGGAAAAGAAGTAGAAGCTCAAAGTACTATCAGCAGCTGTAACATCATGTGGTATGCTGACAAAAACTTGATTTTGTTCCTTAGGATACAACTTCTAGCCCTGGCTCTCCATTATGTTTACACAGCAGCTGGACAGACATCATGCAGCTTCTTGACGTCCTGGCAAGGAGTTCAGAAGGCAGATTTGCATAGGTCTTTGGATACCTCCAGGTTCCAATAAGTTCTTTAGAAAAATATACTACACACTGATGGGGGAATCTGAAATCTTCTGAGTACTGTCCAAAAGCTCATGAAACTGCAACAAGTCAGCAAGCACAGACTCAGGGGAAGCTGCTATGCAACACTGAAACTAAGCCTGAAGCTTTTTGAAGGCATCCATGAGTCACTAGATTTGCCCTGTTTCATGCTCAGTACAAAACAGTAAAGTAATTAACAACTAAATCAAAGTCTTCACCCAGACATTTTAAATCACTTCAAAATTGGAGTTCCTTGTAACTGTGCCTGTCAGTTTTGCAAAGAAACACACTAAAACTGACTCCCAGCTCTCTTTCCCATCTGCCATTCAAATCATTATGGCATTGGTCCAGCAGACAGTAGGAATTTCTATTACTTTATTCCAAAAATTCAGGAGCCAAAATAAATTATAATGAGTTGTCCTGGGACTTTATCATCTCGTCTCACCTAAAAAGAATTTTCTGTCTTGCATGGGAAGTTCCTCTAGCAGAAGGAGAGCTTGTACCCAACCAGTCACTTTGTTGGGGAAAGACCACTGAGGTCAAGGGGATGGACACTTCAGTCAGAGTTGCAAAACAAAGATCAAGGGTGATATGAACTAGGTTATCTTGGATATAAACCATGATAATAGCTCCCAATTTCTGTCCATTCCTTAACATTAACATATTTAATGTCACATTTAAGCAGCACCCATAACTTAAGCCAATCCACATCTTTCTAACACTTAAACAAAGCACCTCCCAAGAAATTATGGCAGTGGGCAATATCTTCAAATTAAAGAAAACAATAATCAAGATTTCCTTGTTTGCTGCCTGCCTTCTAAACCAGAAATGTTCACACCCCTCTCCAGCTTTTTTCTTTTACCATTCAGGCCAGCATGAGAACTGATGTCACATACTCAAATATTTCTGAGATTAACAGCTGTAAGAAAACCCAGAAAACCCAAGGCTTGTCAGCGAGAAAGAAAATTTATTTGATATCCCCAGTCTGTTATTTACAAAGGGAGAAATGGTTGTTCTTTTGCTTGTCAGACACCAGAAGAAAGCGTTCTGTATTTAGTTGCTTCCATTAGGCTGTTCCTGAACAATCAGTACAGTGGACGAAACAACTTGCCAGAGTGAAGCCTCGCCAGGCGCTGGTGGCTTAGGAATGCCAAATACTTTGAGACCTACTTTAACTGCCAGAGAGGAAGAAGTCCTCTTCTCTCTCAGTTGTCCTCGACACTCTGCCTGTTCTCCATTTCCACAGTTCTTAGGAAACCTTATTTTTATTAGTTGGTATTAAAGGTCCTAGTAGAAAAGTGGTTTCCTTTTTTTCCCCCACTTTCAGTGCTGTAGGAAAGCTTAGAAATTCAGCACAAGTTAAAATCAAAATTTGCCAAAGTGGCCCATGATTGCAGATGTCTTTAACTGCTCCCCAAACAGTTTTGAAGCATCAGATGATCAGTCAGAATGAAATATTCACTGAAATTGCTAGAAGGTCTCCTGGCATTCAAACTATTTGAATATGCCTTCAGGGAAAGAAAGAGTTAATGGAGTTACCTTGCAGTTAGTATTCATCTTTTTTCAGCTTTGTCAGGTAGCAGACAAGCCCAGACTTGACTCGAGCATCAGTTCTGTACTAGCATAGTCTTGTGGGTAGCCTAATGTAATATTAATTGAATTGACATCTCTGTCGAGAGCAGTTACACATGTAGGATTCAAGTTATTTAACAGTTTGTGCAACTGTGTTTGAATTTTGATCATAAGGACGCACGCTGGGTTAACAGGACCAGGGGCAGAACCAGAATCACATAGAGTAGAAGTGACCTGGGACACATATTTTTAAGGCATGATTTGTAAATGAGAGAAAACAGACTATTCACATACACTGTTCCAGAATGGATATTGCTTTATAGTGATAAGCATGTTACATAGTCAACATCTGATCTTAAACCGACCCTAATTTGACTCATTAAAAGACCCGGGAGTGTGAAAAGAAAAGAAACATCTCAGAGTATCTCTTACCAGTCTCTGAGTATCTCTTACCAGCTGACCTAATTCTGTCTTCCCTGCAGAGAGAGATCTGGACACTGGACAGATCTGGGCAGGTTGGAAGTCTTTGGAAGGGGAAGGAGTTGAGCCTGACAGTCTACGCTATCTCAGAGTACAAAGTTCCAGAGCATGAATCACTGAGAATTGCCTGGAAAAGGGATTTTGTTTCTGTCCAAAATCAGTTGCTTCAAATATTTCCAGAGTTTGCCACATGCAGGAAACTAGAACTGAACATTCTCGTCTGAAAGGTGAACAATCTTTCTATACTCTTTGTAAAACATAAAAAAGCCAACCCTGCACATTTCTCATGGAAATTTCTGTTTCAAAAGGAAAAAAAAACCCAAACCTACCACAAAACAACAACCCCCTATACTTGCCCTTAGATTATATTTTTAACCAAATACGCTGAGAACCTCCATCTGCCCTGGGTTTCATTAGGCCCTCTGCTCTTTGCCCCTACACCTTGGTCTCTGGAAGAGACTTCCACTGTCAGCTGAGGTTCAGCCTTCCTGGACTGCTCAGGACCCCCATCCTTATTCACGGAGAGAAAACTTAATCACCTGAGAATTTGTTTCTTACTTAGCTATGTAAGTAAAAGTGTATCACATGAAAAAAAGTAAGAAAATCAGGCTGCAGACTTAGGAAGATAGGAAATATTTACCTAAATTGGTTCACTCTGATAGAAAGCTTTGCTGTATATGTAGTGGTCTGGTTTTTTTAAAGGAAATTCTTAAAAAAATCTGAAAAATCTGAATTAAATCCACTCACTCCAAACTGGAGACAGTCAAAAGATGTGGCAGAGTGAAACAGGAGCACTAAAAAATTAATTCCTTGTGCTGCTTGCTTCCCTGCTTTCTGTGCCTTATGCCAAAACCCCATGCATTTCAAATCCAATCCACTGCAATTACACCAGTCCCCAGCCACGCACCATGCATCTGTAGGAGCACAGTGAGCAAGAAATGGATTTCCCTCAGTTAAGGTGTCAAGGGAACAGCCAGCAGGTTAGAATTGTATCTAGCCATTTGCTCAGATACAGTAGTGAAGTGAAATATTCTTTCTGCCCTTCACCAAGATCCAGCTCACAAAGCTTTTGTGGTATTTTATCCTGATGCCATTAAAACACTAAAACCTTTCAAAGAGATGTATGCTGCTACACACATTTACAAACTTTACCTGTGGGAACACCTTTTTACCAGAGTAAAAGACTCCACACTACCATGTGGCTGTGCCTTTGTGAGACAAGTGTCTCACGCTGAGATGAACCCTTACAGGGTAAATCTACAGAAGCATGAAAACTTTTGAAGTCGCATCTTCAGACCACAGGCAGGCAAACCTTTTGGAGACCCCACCAGCTAAGTCACTGCAATAGATTTAGACATGGTGTTTGCTGAAAGAAGCCTAAAGCTGGCTGGTTCTCTCTGAAATCACAGACCAGGGCCTCCAAAGAGTTTGGTATCAAATCAAGATATTCTAGTGCTGGCCCCCAGGCATCTGAGCAGCTCAGGCCCCACAAGCAGAGAGCAGCTGGCAGCAGCAGGTAAATCACTGTCAAATTGCTGCAGCGGATGTTGCAGCCATCGTGTCTGCCAATAAGTAAATAATTGGGGGGGAACACCTGGTTTTCATACCATCTAACATACCTGCCACTGGCGCTCAGGACGCACAGGCACATGTGGAAAGCAGAGGAAACGTTTATTTAAAATCATTACAGAAAACATGAAAATATCTGGGGGCAGGCAAGCCTACGGTACAGAGAGTCATGAAGGTAGTTATTTATTTTATGAACTATAATGTTTTTCCACAGGAGAGAATGGAATAGAAGCAGGTGGTTCAGCAAGGCAAGAATCCAAAAGCCTTATTTCCAATCATTAGTTTCAGATTCAACTATAATCATCCATTTCAGTCAGTTGGCTGTAGCTATCCTAGGTACACGCATAAGGGATAAACAACTACCCCTATGTCCAAAACCCCCCATTTCAAAGTCTTCACTCATTTAAGTCCCAATACCTACATACTGTGGATTGTAGCTGTGATTGGTACACATCAGGAACACACAGCCACGCTGCTGAGGCTGCATTCTAGATTTCTCTAACTTGTTTCACAGCAGCTTCTGTAGATGATCCAGTGAGATCAGATCTCTGTTGTCCAAACACACAAGAAAAGTCAGGCACGCGCACGCACACACCGCCCCGCACACAGAGGTTCAGCACTTTCCATCTTTTCATACCACTGAACGCCTGCACTTTTTGCACAGAAATATCCTCCCTCGCAAAAAATAAAATGAAGTAGCTATGTTATACTTCTTGCAGATACCTCACTTTTGGTCAGAGAACTTGGGTGCTTGGGCCACTGCGGGCTGAAAGGGTCTGTGAGCCTCGTCAGAGAACTGGCATTATCATGCTGGCTTTCAAGATGAGGATTTTAATTATCTGAACTGTTGTCTACCGAAGAAATCTGTAACCTCTTGTAAGAGAAATGTGGCAGGAATATTTACGGTTTTGTAACTAAGAGAAAAGAGAACTATTTTTGGTATTACATTATAAACACAAACTGACTTGCAACTGCTGCCAGCACAAATTTCAGTAAGCAATAAGGGTATTTTTGCCCTGTCAGGATTCAGTGGAAATATATCTCATACATAACACATTTGCATATACAAAGCTACATATCTGTAGCTTTTGTTATCATAGCCTCTCACAGTAAAAGCCCTAAGGTCATCCTGCAAACATCTTCAGTATTATCTTGAGGTCTTTTTTCTTCTACAGACGAAAGCAAGAGAAATTTAGGGCAGACATCTGACTTCTCTGGTTCACACTACAGATGTGGTATCTTCACCGAGGACCATACTGCCACACCACGTGCTCAAACCCTTCAATAAGCTCCTGCTGCCCAAAGGGAGAAAGAACAAAGCTTCTTTTACAGGTAACTTGCCACCCCAATCTCCAAGCCCACAGAACCTGGTGTAGCTCCACTGACTTCTATGGACTGACAACCATTCATATGTGGCAAAAACACACAGGGCTTATTTTTAAAGGGTTTACATATTGATTGTGCCAGTGGTTAAGCACCTAGCTGTCTTCAAAAATCTGACCACTAGAACCACTCTGATAAGCAAACTCAGTTTGAATCACAGCTTTTCCCAGATATCCAAACTATACAAGCAAAATTGTGTATCATCCTTTATCCGACTGACAACTATTGCGTGGAAATAATTAACAGCTCAGCTGCAGGGAGGGTATCTTAGTCAAGGATCACCTTGGGTTACGGTCAAATGAGGGAGTGGAGATGCCAAAGCAGTCTGTGGCTTAACTTTTCAAAGAAGGCTATCTCAAGACCAAAGCTGAAGGAAAACTCAACAAGTGAAGGTAGATGCATTTCTGTACTTTAATGTGGACGACACTTACTCTTTTCTATGACCCAGATAAAAATCACAGTTCTCCCTGTATCTCCTTTTCTAATGCTCATAAACAGAGCTTTTACAGTGCTTTGAATTAGATCTGTGATTTGTGAGCGACATGTATAATAATTAGACTGTGAACATGTACAGTTAATCCATTTAAAGGTGTAAAGAAGTCCATTTAATGAACATTATACTCACATTAGACTTGGAAACATCTAACTCTTTTGTTGAATAAAAAGAAGTTCAATGAGATTAACTTCTCTTAGTTGGTTTTAAAGAATACTCAAACATGTCCTACTCTGATAGTGTACTATTCCTTGGTGCATGGTTTCTGCATACCAATGTCTTCAGTGTAGAAGAGTAAGAATAAGACTGGGAGACATTCCATTTCAGTTAAATAATTACAAATTAAAGAGGATCACTTCTACTTTCTATACTTACTGTAGTATGATAAGAAGCTGAACTCCTTGAACTTGTAATTATATAACAGAAATGTTAATCTCCTGGTTCGTTATTCAGTCCTACTGCATTAAATGTATTCTTACAATTATCAAGTTTACTACATGGCACATAGACATTTCTATTGGGAAACCTATTATTTGATCATATCAGATTTTGACCATAAATACTGTAATGGAATTCTGTTTTCAAATCTCTCACTGCCACAAAATGACTAATGAGGGTTAATACACCTATGTAGCTTGAGAACCTGAAAAAACATTCGTATAATTTCTGATTTTCAATTTGTAATGCTAACTGAGCTTCTGATTATTTTCCACAGCTTTGTGCAATTAAAAAAAAAAAAAAAAAGATTTAAGGTGGAGAACATATAAGTCCAAAACATTCTAAGTAACTTGTAATAAAGAAATTTAATTTTAAATATATGTGCTTTAAGCAGCTGTTCTCCTCTTAGGAGCAACTCATTTAAGCTTAAGAGTTACTGGCCGAAGCTATCTTCTTTTCACAGCACATTATAATGTGTGCTATTGGCTTTAATAGTTTGGAAGTACAATTTACATCCTTGTCCATTTAAATATTTAAAACTATTTTGAGTGGTAGGGCAGACAGTTAGAAAAGAAAACAGGATCATTCTCCGACTTCCATCTTTAAATGAAAAAAACCTTATCTTTCCAGCAAAATTCTGTCTCCCGATGCTTTAATGAAGCTGTACCTCTGTTAAAAACTGAAACTTCAGAGATTTTTGCCAGTGAGACACTTGCTTCCAGTGGAGATACCTGGATTGTTGCATACATCAAGCTACATTCTTTTGCAGTTTGTAGAGCAAAGCCTGATAAGATCAAGAGACAACGTAATCCTGGCAAATGGAGAGTGGCTTTTTATGTACTGGATGGGATGCAGCTGAAAGACAATCCTTTCACCAAAGGAGGCTTGGCCAGGGGAAATACCCACTGGAGCACTAACCCTGCACCTAAACAGTATACGCAGGTTTCGCCTACTGAGTGTGTTAAGTCTTCCAGTCATTCCCTAAAGAGAGGCATTTTACCCTGTCCCAAGGAGCGTGTATTGGCACAGTACATCTCCCTTCATTATCCACTACTCAAAACTCTCAGCAGCACCATTTGCAAAGCACTGTCATGAACACATCAAAAAACCCCTAACATTTTACTTCCCAAATGTGTCAGTTTGAACTTTATTAGTCAGAGTCTTAGGTAGAGGCTTCCACAGGCAAAAAGGACCGAAGGAAAGAGAAGCATGAAAGAAAAGCAGCCCATTCAAGACAAGATTTGCTGCTAGGAACCTGTGAAGCTAATGCTGGTATTAACATATCCTGGATGTTAGAGAGTCCATGGAATCTGCAGGCACCTGAGACTGAGATAACTAGGTTCTCACTCTAAAGGTCAACCTTAAGGTGCCTGTGCAGTGGCCAGATTCTTTGACTTACTGAGGCACAAGCACCCACTGGCTACAGGGGAAGGGTTTCTGCTAACCCTGGCATCACCCTCATGTCCCCTTTAGACCTCAGATTTCTCAGCAACGAGGCTCTCCTCAGGCATTTGATGCTCACTGGAGCAAACAACTGAGACAAAGATAAAATCAACTTTGATTGTGCTGCATAGAAAATATACTTCCCTTTAAATTTCCTGCCTGCCTGAGTTATTGGATACACACACAATAACCGGTCTAATGACTCAATCATGCAAGCTGAGCTACCCAGGCTGACCTGCAGAGCCTCTCGCCGCAGCCTGACCTGCCTTCTGATGGAGCATGGCTTGCAATGGTAGAGCTCACTCCACACTTTCAAAGGGAATAACCATCATCTAAAACATCACAAGAGATTCTAAACCACTGCCCGTTTGAAATTCGACTTTTTTTTTTTGAGTCTTTCCATTCTAGTTAGACACACTAGTCCAGTACTTCATTATCCTCCTATTATTAGCAAGTTTCAGACCCTTTTTAAAACTAATCTTCCCTTCTTCAGCTGAAACATCCCTTGTCACATGCACTGTAGTCCCGGAGGATAAGTTACTACCTATCTCTTTACACACACGTACATGCACGGCCACGTAAGTTGCTGCGTCTGCCTTCTAGCAGAGGCTAAGCAGAACCTTTCCCTTTTCTTCAATATTACTTCTATAGTCGTTTTTTTCTGAACTCCTGCTCATTCATGCTCCTTTTCTCCCTCCCCACCTTTTTAGAAGTGTTGTGCCTCTGAACATGCTATTTCAGCTGAGGCTTTTTCCCCCTGGGCAGACCCAAAAGATTACTGCTGTGTCCTACAGCCTCTTCTTCTGATTAGTAAACCAACAGCAGTGGTTGGCACTTCCACAAGGCATTTTTACTTCCCTTCAATATGTAAGCTGAGGAACACCAATTTTTTTTCTGAAAAATACTAAATAATTTTAGTAACTGGTTAAGATCAGTATCCTGATCTACTCCTACTTGGGCATCTTCTAGCACCCTCCCTTGTCCTGAATACACCTGAAAAACTGACTTTGATTCCAGTAAAGGTTTTCTCGGTATCCCAGCTTGTCTGAGTCACAGCATTGAGCCAGCTTGGGAACCTTGTCCCTTTGCTGCTGGGCCTGCCTGTTTCACAAGCAGCACACTTCATTCTTTGGGGCCAAGTGAATTCACACGTCTGAGAGGGCCACTGTGAGTTAGAGAGACCCTGGGGACAGGAACATGCTGGGGTAGCCGAAACACTGCCGTGGCCATGAGTAAGAATAAAAAGTGTGCTGGCAGTGACTGGAGATGATTCAGCTTTGCTGCGAAAGGGCAGCAGAGCTTCCCATCGAGCTCCCAAGCTGAAGTCAGAGCCTGTTTGGTACCAGAGGCTGCTGAGGGAGAGATGACAGATCCTGCCATCTCCCTCAACAAATCCTCCCCTACCTGTTCAACAGGGACACATTGTCAAAGAGACAGACAATGTCACGTCTCCAGGTTAGCAGAGTCACATCTGGCTACAGCGCTATGAAACTGCATTTCCTCCACAACAGCAGAGCCCCGCACACTGGACAAAGAGCAGCAAGAAGGCAGCAACAGCAAAGCAGCAGATACTTAGGGTTTTTTTTTTAAAATACAGCTAGCAAATATGTGGAGAAATTATTCAAGTCTCGTTATCTTGTAATAAAATTAATGTTTCCCTCATATATACAGTCTTATTGTAACATCAATATATCTTGATTAGGTTACAAGGCTGTTCAGATAATTAAATAGTATACATAAATGTGAACTGGCACATTGGGAAATATACTGTGTTGCTGCTTAAATACAGCAGATAAGCCATAGGAAAGAGGGAACAGAACATAGTGCCATAAGGTTACAGAGAGATAAATTCAAGTAGTCTGCCGTGGTGCCACTGCAATGTGGGGAGAAAGTTATTAGAAACAAAATGAATTCAGTAGCGCCTTGAACTCACTATCATAGTCTGGGGCAAGTTAATCACTTCATCCTCATCCACTAACACATTTATCCACCTACTAATTCTCCACCTAATTAGAGAGAAATTCAGAGCTCTACTGGTCAGGGAGGCAGGGATTAGGGTTAAGAAAACACTTGTATTTGAAACCCCCTACCTCTGCTGGTTAGTGTGAAAGATCCTATAAGAAACTCCCACCCTAGCTAATCCATGACCCTCAGCAGGGAGGAGTGTTAACAATTTGGTTTAAAACTCACACTCTCAGACAAATGCATCAAAAACGGCTTTTCTTCTTTGATTTATAGGTATTACTTGTTTTTCCAAGCTCCATTAAGGACTCTTCATCATGTACTGCAAGGGGCATTAAGCACTGAAAGTTGTTCCCAGCTCTGTATTATTCAAAGGCAATTTACACTAATTATTGGAGTCCATGGTGTTACCCATACTCATAGAATGATCCATCTCAGCAGGCTAAAGTACTTTTGAAATGTTAATTTATTACTGAGGTATAAAAACGTCCTTACATTAAAGCACAATTCTTTCTTAAATGCCAAGGGTTTTCTATTACTGATATATTACATACTTACTGTTTATCTTAGATACAAGAATAAGGATATAATTTAATTTACTATATAATAGTGCCTATAAAAGCCACTATTAACACAAATTGCACTGCATTTAAACTCAGTTACGACACTGATATTATTCTTGTTTTTCTTGTCTAGTGATTTTCTCAACACACATGCAAACATAGCATGCAGAGCAACTTCACGGAGGCAAGCTTTTCAGACAAACAGCTGAACAGCAAGGTGAAAAAAGCGTGTCACTGGTGAAGTGTTTCACCAATTCCAAAATAACCTCATTCGCACCAAAGTACAGATATTAGTGTGACATCTCTGCCCCAAGGACAAAGAGGGAAAAGGTATTCATTAACTGGAATGAGAGCACACCCGTGTATCAAATGCCAACAAATGAAAATCCACTAAAAGGACCCAGTATTTGGTTAAAATTCTGGCACAAAAGCCACTGATTTTAGCAAGAATAGTCTGGCCAGTGCTGAGCAACCCATCTCTTACAGGTTTTGTTTTTCTTGATCATGATGTAAAAGTACAGCCATGCCAACAAAAAACTTATTTTACCTTGTATCTACAAAGCCCTTGAACAATCAAGGGGATTATTTCTTAACTAGCTCAAGCAACAACTTTTACTTCACTCGAGAAGCCACCAGATTGCACTCAGTTGTAAGAGGAAACCCTACCTTGGAAGTGTTAGACAGTCTTGGGATACAGTTTGTGGCAGAGGAAAAAAAGGCCCCTAAGTCTCCTCCAAGGTCCCAAAGATAGACCTCACCCATGAAATGTACACTGTTATGGATGAAGACCATCTGCTTTATCTCTGAAAAATCTAAATAACATCACATAAACAAAGCTTGCCATGATAGGCTCACACCTTTTCTATCCAAAAAAATCTGGCAACCTAGAATTTGTTTGTGTAGCTGAAATATAAACCACAGCTTTTGAATAGCAATACTTTATTGCCAAACTGTCACGATTTCATGTGTCCTTGGCCTAGATTCCATTCACCTCTCTAGGTCTCTGTCTGACAACTGGAGATACCCTTCCTTATACATAGTAACTCCTGAAATGAAAGGGCTTACGAAATAAAGAGTTATGCCAACATAAATCTTGATTGCCACTAACACAATTTGTTTACCCAAAGAAATCCAAATTCCAGAGCACTGGCTCGGCTTCCTGAGGTGGCCAATCCATGACAGGTACTCAGGAGTCAGATGATTTGCAGAGGAGTTGGGCAATTACAGGTGGGAAGTATTGTGCTCGCTTGCATGCCTAAATTCCACACGCAGGACTATAATTTGCATGCAGAACAGTTTGCATACATTAAGGATTTTTTTTTTGCATAAAGGCCTGGTAGGTGCCAAAGCAATGACTTGTGTACTAAACCACAGTAATCCTACCTGCAAGTCAGACCTTTAGATAAACAAGCTTGACATAGAAAAAGCAACTCTTAAACTATGAAAATCTGCTTTGGAGGAACAGATGTTCTCACAAAACGCGTAACTGATCATGAAAATGATTCACATCACAGAACACAATGCCTCACAAATTTCTCCTATAAAATTTATGTCATGAATTAGAAGTGAGGCATATTATTATTCTGCAGTGGAATGAGAAAAAAAATGACACTAATCAGTCATATTTAATCTTCATTTAGTCACGGGCTATGTATTAGCAATGGTACCTCTTCTAGTTTTTTAATGGGTGGGGCACAGCTAATCCTGGACTACTAAAGCCTGGATCAGCACAAGATTTTTTGAAAGAAGTCATCCTGATATAAACACCCATCTTACAGAATAATCCCATCTATCCACAGCACACTAACTTTTTGATATGCAGATAAACCTATAGGTTTTTAAAGTTTCTATTTTATTCCTCACTGAAAGTTAGTCAGACTTTGACAACTTGGACCATCACTTGTCTCTTTATAGAAGCTATTTCCAAATGTGCAAAAGTCAACCTGATCTTTCTTTTGCTAAACTAGCCCAGTCCCCGATGGCTGGGAGGAAAAGTGGATGATGCTGGTGAGCGGCAGTAGCAGCACCACACAGCACTTTTAAGTTTTAGCTGAAGTTCATCCAGGAAGAAACACACTGAAGTAGAGAATGTAAATACTGTTCTTGTCTGAAAATCATACACTATGGCTGATTTGTTTCTGCCATTAGTAGGAACCCCATGTCTCACGTAAACCTACTCAATTCTCTTCAACAAAGGAATGGTTATATAGAAATGTATATATTACACATTTTTTTATATATAAGGTCATAAATAAATATAGCTCAGGTGTCATTTTGGGCAATGAAGTAAATTCCAGGCTGCTCCAGACTCATCTCTATCTGTACGAAAGTCTAGAAGAAGAATCGCTTGAAGTTTTGCAGAATCTCAGTGGTCACCGATACTGGCTCAGCAGTTCAACTCAAGCACAAAAAGGCAAACGGGAGCAATTCGTAATGAGTTAGATGCATTTAGGATCTATGGAAAGCATGCTGCAGATCTCTCTGCAGAAAATATTTTCTACCTTTGAATTAGGGAAAAGTCCCTCAGAAAATGTCAAAAATAAACCAGGAACAATGTCCAATGAAATCCTTGGCTTCTCCCTGAAAGGTCAATTGTAAAGATACTGGACCTTGTTTACAAGGGAGCACGTCTAGGACCTTATACACATCTTGAGCTGACTAAACATTCAGCAAATGGTGACTCAGGGAATTGTAATTAGCAAACTAGAAATCAATATTCTGTTTCCCCCTAAAATTCTTCTCCATAGTTCAATCCCCCCTGCTTTTTTTTTTTTTTTTTTAATGTCAGTACTGGTTTAGACTCCTGTGAGGAGCACCTTCCAGAAAGCAGGGTTCAATCTAAACAAAAGAGAAAATTCCCCTTATTTCTCAAGAAAAACAAGCAATTTCCCCCAGACCTCAGGTTTATGCACTCACTAAAAGCAGTGGCCCATTAGTTTTCAAGGGCCATGGCTCAGTATAAAGATTTCACTGTAGGGCCGTATGCAGCATTTCAAGCTGCTGGAGAGAACTGATACAGGTATTAGAGATATCAAGCTCTAACCTAAATTCCAGTCAGTCAAATGGCTGACGGATCAGATACCTAATGATATGTCTTATCTTATTAGACAGGAATATTTTTTATAAATAGTCATGAGAAAAAAAGAAATGTTAGTGCTCGCACTTGTATTCATTTAATTTTCAGCCGTAGTAGCATATTTTATTAAAAAAGTACATTTTCCTCAGAAAATATCAACAGGTTTGCCTAATAGCATTAAGCCAGATACTCTATATTTTGTAAATTCATCAGGCTATCGCTGTGCTGCCATTCAGATCACATAGCAGCTATGCATTATATATGCAAGGCTAGTGGCACCAGACAGCTATTCTTCTAATTAATACAAGTCAGAGCAAATTGTTAAGAGGAAACAGACCAAAAATGAGAGAAAAGGAGATTTCCACACAATTGCACATTGCAACATGAAAACTCAGCTCATCTGCATAATATTAATGATATAAAATATGCAAACAGATGTTTCTCTCATTAAATGCTGTATGCAAATAACACTAGGAGGAGTGGTAATGTTGTTTCAGGGTTGAGAGATCATGGGGGGTAATTAAAGGTTAATCCAGTTTTCAGTTCAGAGACTGTAAGACATGAGTGGTTGTAAAGAAAAATTGTCACTTAACCTTCAATTCATTATCCACAGCACATGGATTTTTCTTCTAAAATTACAAAAACATATATGTATTTACCCGCAATCTAGTGCCAAAGTATAGCGCATTTCATTAGAGAAGAACAGGAATTATTTGTTGCTATGAATGCCATTAAGTAGGTGCCGGAATGCATTAATTAGAGAAAGCAGAATTTGATCAGAAGTTCTCAGACCACAGTCTAAACACTGTAATCTCACTAAACATATTTCAGTTGCAGAGATGTTGTCAAATGTTAACAGAAAACCACCTGAAGTACTTGTGAAACAAGTCCCCTAAAATAATTAGAAGCCTAAGGTCTAAGATTCTGCGTGAGTTTTGCTGTAAGCCCTGTGAGTTGGATGGTGCCATCCACAGCAGGCTGACAACCGTCACTTCTGCTCGGAGTATCCTGCTGGGTGGATTGAACGCAGTAAACATTTTAGCACTTAGATCTGAGTTCAACGCACCAGATGAGACATTCCCACTCCTTGCTCATAGGAGAAAATAAAGTGATAAGTGTCTGCGCGGCAGTCTAGCCATGTTCTTCGGCAGCAAGATTTTGTGTGGAGGGAAAGGCAAGGCCAGTGTGAACTACAGCAGCCACAGGTGGGAAGAAGTAGAAAAAGGCAAAGTAATATCTTGATTTGTGCAACCCTCTCTATATAATATCTGGGTGAAAATCGATGTGTGCCTGGGATGGCGAGAGTGAGAAATCAGAGGAGATGACAGCTGGCTCTGTTTGGCCTTGGATTCAGGGACCACGGCATTCTCTGCTTCCAAAGCTACATGGCATATTTGGATATTTTGGTGTTTTACTCAAAAATCTGCTTCCAGAAGTTGCAAATGATTTCCTTTAAATATGGAATAACGGCATATATGCATCTCTCTGGTGTGTGTCTCGCCATCTGGCTGTCCCCACTGTCTCTCTCACTCCTCCCCGAGTAACACACAGCACTAGGCCTTCCATCTGTGCCTCACCAGTTCTTTGGGTTTGAAAACCAGTTCCCTTCTGGCCTTTAAAGTTCCCATTTGTGCATTACATTTTGAGCCTTGCACTCAAACAACCATGACCACACCAGGCTAGGCTCAACATTTACTTTGGTTTCCTGAGCTGAATAGCTCAGATTTGGCCCAATAGCTTTCAAACAGTGCCGAGTATGAGATACCCTCAACTTCAGCTATCCTGACTGTTCTAGCTCTACAATTTCATTATCTAATTCAGTTTTAAAACTTATTGTTAACCGAGGGAACCAAAAAAGACATTTAAAGTGTATTATATGAGATAAAAATCAAACTGAGACATCTTTGTCTGCCTTCATGTGGCATCCTGTGGCAGAAACTCTGCTTCATAAAAATCCCCCTTCTCAATGATTTTCACAGCTATTTACAGCCTGCTTCCATTTGAAAAAGGTCTGATATCCAAGAAAAAAAACCACATGTGAAAATATCACTTTTTCTGAAGTTGAACACTGCAGAAGGATTTTACTACATTTTGTCTTGGAACGGCTACAGTGAAATAGATGCTTTATCTTCCTTGCCTTGAGTGTGCAAGAGCTGTACTTCCCGTTGGACAGTACACTTTGTGAGGTTACTATATTTAGCTAGCTGCAAATTTTAAGGCAACACAGGGGTCATCTACAGCACCACAGAAAAGACTTTTTAAACACCGAAAGCTCCACTTGTTCCATATACCTCATCCAGTGACACGAGCTTTGTATGAGTCCCACATCAGGGGCGCACAGGGGGAAACGCCACCACACAACCTTGCTCAGCGGGAGCCTGGCTGCCTAGAGCCGCACATCCCTCCCTTCCCGTGGCCACCACCCCACCTCCGCAGCAGACAGGCAGCTGCTGCCCCTTCTGAGCCGCCGGAGTAAACAGCTGAGGATTACCCACTTGTGCGAGAACACCCCCGGGCGCCATCGGTTCTGTCACCCCGAGGTAAGGGGAGCAGAGGGCAGGATGGAGCGGTGGCCAGACGGTGCAGGAGTCCCATGGGGGCCTGTGGCAGGCTGATAGCATTGAAGCAGCCTTCAGCCCCCCGCTTTGATCACTTCAGCACAAAGGTGGCTTCCACGCCTTCCCCATCGCCCTCGTTCCTCACCCAGCATCAGGACGCGGAGAAACGATTCAGGATGGAAATCTCACAGTCACTTATCTCCAGACCCCGTTAGAACAGGGGCTTGTCCAAATCTCATCTCTGGTTTATCACCCCCAAGCGCAGACAGAACTCCTGCAGGTAAAGATTTAAAGTTGTACCTGCAAAGTCTGAATGAGTTCTGGCTAATGCCACCTGATCCCTATTAAGGCAGATTACAAATAGTCCCTTGAAATGTCACGATGCATTTACAGGGAGAACCATACCAAAAAAAAAAAAAAAAATCAGTCATAACATTTTACCTTATCATGCTCGACATACATTTTCAGGGCAAGTGAATGCAGGTAACTGTGCAAGCAAATCAGGCCATTGAGGATTTGGTCCATAGCTCAAAGAAAAAACATCTAACAAATTCAGTGGGCAACAGGCTGGAGACAGCGCTGACCGCTGACTTCTGACAGGCACAGTCACACACGTGTGCGCACAGGTCACGCCGACTCAAAACCACATTCCTACATCTCCGGTTACCTGGGAGAACATTTGGCTGAAGGACGTAAGCGCCGGGATTTTGGCATACACAAAAAAACCCCAAAAATAGGTATTAAAATCTATTTATCTCTAGCAGAGTTTTGAACGTCTAATTGCTGCAGTTTGTTAGAGGAACAAAAAGATCTTCCCTGGCTTCAGCCATATCCAAGGGGATTAATTTGTCACTCTTCAAAAACAACTCATTGGAGGAATACCCTCTTTGATTCTTTATTCTCACATTAATTAGGAGCAATAAGTACACTAGATACACTTGGTACTTAAAAAATTAGTAGAAATAAATCTGCCACACATCTCAAGAGGGCAACGAAGATCTGGCTGTGCAGGGTGGGAGCTTCGAAAGCGAATCCCGTTTGCAGGACAGCCCTGCCACACCGGGCCAGAGCAGGGCACCTCCCGGGACAGTCCCGGAGCCTCCGGCCGGCAGGGAAGGCCCGGGCCTGGGGCCGCCGCCACCCCGCGGACCCCGCCTCCTCAGCGGCCGCCTGCGCGCGCCGCCACCGACCCGCGGGAGAAACCGCAACGGCCGCTCCCAACGGCCACTCCCAACCGCTCCGCCTTGCCGCCCGGGCTCGACCAGGCCCCACGAGGCCCCGTGGAGCAGTCTGCGGGCACAGGCGCCTCTCGGTCCCGGCCCCAGCCCGGGTCCCGGCCCCGGCCCCGCCCCATCTCACCTGCCACGGCCTCGGCGCGATGTCCCTGCAAGTCGACAGGAGCCATCAGAAGGCGCCTAGCCAGAAGGGCTTGTGGTGGGAGGTGCTGCAGGAGGTGCGCGTGGCCCGGCTGGTTTCTTCACCGTTTTTTACGGCACGGCACATATTATGTCCTGCAGTAAGCTCACGAGCACCACGGAGTTCACTTTGTACCTCCCAGTCCGGTGGTTTTGATATCATCGGCAAAGTTTCCCCGGTTTACCTTAGCAGTGGAGCCATCTCCAAGGAGCACAGGGAAAAAGAGGAAAAAAAAAAAAAAAAAGCCATTTTGTGCTGAAATATAAATTAAGTCAATTTGATCCTTATTAATAAAAAAACACCAAAAGAAGGGGTGACTGAAAATATATTCTCCAGAGAATAATTCTGACAGGACTGAACCAAACTGTCTTTTCTGTCATTATTTTTCAAGCGGGAAAACCCTCGATGCTTTGGATATCTCCGAGTCCCTCTTAAAAGCCATTTGTCTTACTTGAGGAGATGGGACCGTTCACCTGAACACAGCTATCCTCTGTCTCCGGGGTCCAACTGTGCTCCTCTGGCAGCCCAGCCCAACCCAGCCCAGCCAGGCAGGACCCCTGCCCGCAGCAGAAGGCCAGAGGAACATGGGGATGCCGATTTTCCAAGCCAGTTGTTCTGGGCTACGAGTGCTGACACCTCCACCTTTCATCATGTCCTTAAACTGCGTGGCTTGAGAGGCAGCAGCCTTTACTGACTGCTTGTTTAAGGTAATTACTACATGTATTTCCTCCCTGCTGGTTCTGCTGAAGCGGAAAAGGCTTTGGCCTTCACTTTGCTATACATAATAAAGAAAAAAAATTCTGGTTTATAAACACCACTTTTTCTATACTTTCAAAGGCAGGTTGCAGGGTGAGAGTCAGGAGAATAGTCCCTATTTGGCAAGCAAGCTAATAACAACAAAGTTGCTGGAGGGAAATCTCTTGTTGAGTCTCCCTGAGCTGGAAGGACGCAGAACACTCTTTGTTCCCTCGGCAGTAAACAATAATCCTTTAAAGATACTCTGCTGTCCCCACCACTCACTCTCCTATAGGATATTAAGAATAAAAAAACCAAACCAAAACCCATCCCAACTGAGTGTAAAGAGTGAATTTAATTTCAGAGCGGGTGGGAGTTTGTGATTTTTTAAGCACACTATGTGTTAATTAAAATCTTTGCAACCGAAAGAGATATATGGCTCTGTTTTCCAAAGAGGGTTGAAGTCAGTCTGATTAGCAAGTGGTTTATTACCATGTTAAAATATGCCTTTTGGTTCCTAAAATTCAGTGCTTACTAGTGATGGAAAACAATTGTTGGTGCTCCGTATAGTTCAAGTGACTTTAAAAATAAATAAAAACCTCACCACAATATACTACAATATGCACATTTATGTTTTACAGGGAAATCTTATAAATAAGACTTTTTTTAAGAGTACATAGCGGAGGAAAACATATAAGCAATATGGAAATTCTCCATTTAAAATCTACCTCGCAGTCAGCAGTGTGTTGATTTGAAATGCTTTGCCTTTCTAACTGTTCCCCTCCTCCTAATAAGCACTGCATCCAATTTGTATGTTATTCTAATGAAATGGTTTAAGCGAGAGAAAATGAGTAGTTTGAAAAATAAAGGAAAGTTCTACAGAAGAAATGAAGTGCTATCATTGAAATCTTTATTTATGTGAAAAGAAAGGGCTAAAACATTACCTCAGAATTCAAGATTACAACATCAGTAGGATATAAAGTAAATCCATTCCAGTAGTGAAACATCAGAAACCATAATCCTTTTTCAAAGACCTTTTGTTATTTTAATGTCTGACAAATTATGCTTTTTTAAAAGAAGAAAAACACTTAGATTTAAGAGGTTTCTTTTACTTCAGTAAAAGTAGTTTCACTATTTAAAAGTTTTAATTTTCTGTAACCAATAGTATTTACTATGCTGGCTAAGTATTAACACAAGAGTAAGGTTATTTTAGCCTCAATAGGACCAAGTACAAAGTTGCCACCAAGGACTTTTGCATCAAGTTGTTATGGCAACTTAGTGCTCTAAAAAGTATTAAGTTTTAGCAAAGGGTTTTGTTTTGTTAATTTAGTTGCTTTCCCTTCAAGTTTTGAAGTTGTTAAATGCTATAAAAATGTTACATCATTATCATTCAAATGGAGGGAGGTCTCAGAACGTATTTAAGACTTGTTTATGTCACAAGACATTCCGGGATGATGTCCAAGGACCCCCATCCCTGCCTTTAGGGGGAACCCCCCCGACCTCAGTATGAGCCTGGGATTCATTCCACAGTGTTCCTAGCACTAAGAAACAAGGACAAAAAGAAACAAACTACACATTTACCTCCAGTGTACTAAAGGAGAGATGGGATGGATCAAGGGATGGAAGAAGGGACCTTCTACTGTGCATCCAGCATCTCTCTCTCACGTGTTCGTGTTGAAAAGCAGAAGCAGTAAGTTCCTTATTGGTATTCTGAATTCTTGACACCACAGGAAGAACTGGAAAAGTAAAATAAGCTCCTGAGAGCTCTGAAACCAAAGGGCAGGTTTTGACTGGTGCAGACGCAGCAGGAAATTGTTGAAAGATCCCATTTTAGGTCCTGTGCTACAGGCAGGGAAGAAACAGAACTACCAGCTTAAAAACCCATAATGGACAAGAGCTCAGGGTCACAGACTGTCACAAGCCATCGCAACAGCCCATGTGAAATGTTCCTAATGCTGCAAGTTCCAGTTCCAGAGGCTCTCAGTTCCCTAACCCTACCGCTGACCCTAGCCCTACTCTATAGCACAGCCTCTCCCATCTCAAACGCACTGTGAGCCACAGCTTCATCCTGACTCCAGTGCTTGTCCCATCTTACCAGTTTGGGCAGGGGGGCACTGGACTAAGCCTAAATGAGTAGGAACATCTCATGCCAAGTCATGGAAATGAGCAGAGCGTCCCGGATTGACTTCCCGAGGCAGCCACGAGGGTGTATGGCCAGATATCATAGACTCATAGAATGGTTTGTGTTGGGAGGGACCTTTAAAGGTCATCTAGTTCAACCCCCCTGCAGTAAGCAGGGACATCTTTAACCAGAGCAGGCTGCTTAGAGCCCTGTCCAACCTGACCTTGAATGTCTCCAGGGATGGGGCATTGACCACCTCATACTCTTCTGGCTTCATCTCAGTCTGGGTTTGGGGGCTTGAATATGTGTAGTAAAAGAGGGGAAACTAACAGAGTAAATGAATTGTGTCTCTTATGAAAATGAGCCCTTTTTTTTCTGTATTGAAAAATAGTAATAAAAATAAATCTTAATGAAGCTGGAAACTATGGGGAGATTCTGTTGTTTTTATAAAGAATTTTGGCTTACTGTTTTTCCTCACCAGGTCTTTCACCTCTTTCCTCTCCTAGTTTTCATAGTAGCCTCTGTTTAAATAGCAAGATGGATGGAAATAAACTGGGGAAATTGAAAAGAAAAACAAAATTTTCAAAAATAAAAAATGTACATTCATGTGCCTGTAACAGATTTGGAAGCTAGCAAAATTAATTTCCTTTTGAAATATGAAATTATCTTGACATTTAAAACAATATTTTCTTTCTTTTGTGGAAGGGGATCAATCCACTAAATACCTACATTGTAGTTATTTTCCTAGAAGGAAAACAAAACAAGAAGATTTGGCTACCCAGTTCTGCCAAAGATTTGCTTCTATGAACTTGGGCAAATCATTTAATTTGCCAGTTTCTCAGTGCACTGTTTTCACAGTGAAAACAACACCACTTCCTTCTTCTCATCCTTTGTCTTGTTTATGGAGATAGTCCCTACTCCAGGGAGTACACAATCTCTAATTATGAACAAGTAGCATAATAGCACCCTGATCTCTAGGACCTACCGCGAGACAAAGAACTAATAATCATCACAAGTCTTCTATTCTGATGCGTGGTCTGCAAGAGCTGTGAATACTAACATATACTGGAAAGTTTTGTTTAATTTTATGCCTTCAAGAGAAAATAAAAACCTATTTTTCCCATTGCTGCTATTTATACAGGCTTATACTTTCCAGGAAGCTTCAGCCTTTACATGTCTTCCTTCTCCTTTGCAGAGCAGAAATAAAAGTCTCACTGAATAAAATAAAGCTTATGAATGGCTGGTCTTTTCCTTCCTACCAGCTATTGTCACCCAGGAACATGCAGCAAAGGTTGTCTACGTTATCACTGAGTTTCACAGAGATCTGCAGAGATCAGCCAGCTGCTGGCCATATGCTTAATCCTAAAAGGAATTATCTGTGTTCTGTGTTGCCTGTACATGTCTGGATTCCCTGTTTATGTATTTTTACTTGATTATGGCATATTATAAATCCAGCTAGCTTAACTTTTATGGTTAGAATCCAAATCCTCTAGTTTTTGAGGGTGACTTTTTATTCAATTTAAATTCTACTGCCATTGTGGAAAATTCAGCACCAAATGGGTTGAAAACAGTAATATGTCATACAAACGTATCCAACACAAAACAAAAACTATGGAAATTAATTTACAATGACATCGCTTCTTTAGAGTTTGTTTATTAATGATCTGATAGCATTTCATAGCAGACAGAATTTCCCATCAGCTTCCACAGCCCTGTCCAGAACATCTGCCCACCACGTGACTCGTATGGTTTCCACCATGGAGATCCCTGGCCAGCCCAGCCATTGCGAGGGTGGCAATGAGGTCCTTCATTCCCCTCCCACTCCTTGCAAGAGGGGAACTGTGAAGCAGGGAATGATGAAGCGAATTGCTCACAGTCAGAGGGAACAGCCAACCTGGGAATCGAGTTCCAGTTGCTGAACTCTCTAGCAGGAGCCAAACCACAGGCTATTGTTTGCTATTGAAGCCTGTGGACATCTCCAGATATCTGAAGTCAGATTTGATGAGTGGTCACACCACGCACATACCCATTTTAAAATGATGCAACACTGTATGACACCAAGGCAGGCTTTTATACTTCCAGACCACGGTAAATCTTTACCACAAAAGCATTCTAAAATGCCTTTCTATATAGCAGGCTTATTTTTCAGAACACAGGAACAGATCCCTTGGGGATGCAGACTGTTTCCTTAGGACTCAACTTAAACATTCCTGTGTGGTAAAATGAAGTAGGAGGATCCAGTGAAAGGAGCTCTCGCTTCTCATTTAATTTACTACCTAATACTCAGCAGCCCAAGATTTATAAGACACTACAGAACTGTCTTCGTGTTTCCCCTTGTGGCAGATAGCAGATAACTGTTAATAGACTTGCTTAGAAAGTTTATTTAAAGGAAGAACGTAACTGTATTATTTTTCATGGAGGTGTGAACATTGCTTAAGGAGCTTAAGTCTTCATGTATAAGTATTATCAGATAGGTTCATGAGGATGCTAATGTGTATTAATACGAAACTCCACAACCAGCTTTCACTGGTATCCATAGATAGGGCCATTTTGTAAATAATGTCTTTCTGATATTGCAGTTCTGGGATTGCTGAATGTATTACTCTTTCCAAGTACACTAATGTTAACACGTAACGCACAACCTTCTATCCTCTTTCTGCAGCTCTGTGCAATCCACAACAAAACGTCTCATGCAGAATCCAGTCTCCTCTGCAGCTGCGCCCAGCACCTGCCTCAGTCAGGTTTTGTCCGCCCTTCAAGACAGGATGATGGAGACTTGGTGGGAAAGTGAAAGTGCTGGAGGGGCTCTAAACTGATTGTCACTTCTGCTTGTCAGATGTACCCACGTACTTTCAAGCTCTGCTCTGGTCCTAACTTAAATCTTTACTACTCTCTTGAAGGACAGCAGCAGGGAGCTCACTGGGTGGGACTGGGCTCTGCTTTTGGTGCGCTGCAGCATAGCTGCCTGAACCCTTTGCATGATATGGAGCAACCTTAGCATCTTTGTTCTTTGGTAAGACTGAAGGGTGAGCACACAACACTGCTCAGCACTTTCCAGGATATAACCCACACTGCACATGCTGTGTGGCGATGAAAACACGATTCAAGTAGCATATATTACATTATGTCCAGCTTTAGAGAAATATTTTAATGGACTAAAGAAAGAGCCATACATTTTCATTTTTTGGTTTAGATGTAAGGTTCACCTCCTGGTATTTACAACCTGAAGCACTCCAACACTGGGCTAGTTAATAGGATCCAGACAATGAAGCTGACTATGGGAAAAAGCAAGAGACTGTTTTAGTTTCACCAGCCAAGGAGAAGAAAAGACCCAGCTTGATAAATGGTGAGAAGTATATTAGATGTTAAGAAATATTTCATTTTTAATAATCCTAGGTGTTACTGACAACCCAGGTAAAAAGCAAAGTTCATTTCTTCAAAATATATTTAATCTGACAGTATCCCTTTAATTAAGTAGCAATTTAGATTTTCCTCTCCTCCACATACAAAGCTTTAATGAAACATGAAAGCCACAAAAGAAATTTGTGTGTGTTTCATGGCAAGGCGTGAGGAATGATTTTCTGTTTAAATTCACAGACAGTAGCTGTACAAATAACATTTAATATTTGTCGGAAGTATTATCTGCCTTTTTCCCTCACAGCATTACATTACTAAGGTAATAAGTACATGAGAATACATGATTTCCTGGCTACTGTATTGAATATGCACCTTTAAACAAAGTTAGACTTGGGAATTTACCCGTATCTTAAAATGCTAATCTAACACTAATTAAAAGGCCAGTGAATACGCTTTGATGGATTCTAGTTCATAGAATATGACAAATGAATTCAGATGGCTTGCACGACTGCAGCAGAATTACAATATCGGAGCTGCAGCGAGCTGGGGGCAGCCAGGGAAGCGGTTCTGCGCACTGGTATGGGGGCAGGGAGGAGCGAGAGCTGGAGCTCGCCACAGCTTCTGTGGGTGCTGCCATCCTCTCAAGGTGTGGCCAGACACACTCTTTGTTTCTCATTTCATAGCTGCTTTCCAGGCTGTGTTGAAGCAAAAATTTGGCTTATTCTGCATCCCACCCACCCTCCTTGTAACATAGACACCTCCCTGCTATCACTGTGCAATGTTGAGTTCTTCAGAAAGGACAACGGCCTCCCTGGGGAAAGAAAAGCCAAACTGCAGTGTTTCCTGTCTCCCACAAAACCAGGTAATTTCCCAGACTGCTTCAACCCCTTAAGATGTGTATCTATTGTTGAAGAAGCATAAAGAGGTCATAGAAATATTTCTAAATGAGATTCTGTGCCCCATATCTCCTGGAAATGACTCTGTCTTGTTGGTCCTCCTGTCTCAGAATCAGGACAAAATTAAAACCCAGCCTGCAATACAATTTGGAATTGTGCCCTATGAGCTCTCAAGTGTGTGCCTCTTTTGCATTGACTGCTACCCTCTTTAGAGGTACATGATGATATGCAAGAAGTTAACTGAATTGCTCTTGTACCTTAACCTTCATCCTTTTCACATGAGGAAAGACGAAATTTAATTCCTTCTAATTAAAAAGTTACTGTAAAAAAAGTCAGATTTTTTTAAGTAGTCTTCATAGATCTCATTTAAAGAAGATTTGGACGTTGGGATTTCCATGTACCATGGAAACCACTAACCACGTACCACTAACCTGCCTGCGTAAACCAGACTCAGTCATTCTTTCTTACACAGATTTGTGTAAAAATCGTGTCAGAATTCACCATGCTTCCTTAGCCCTATTTGCTTTTTAACCCCTTATAGTTGCTTTCAGAATACTAAACACAAATGATGCTGACCCACCATTTGAGAAACCTGAAAGAAAAAAGATGAACACTTACTGTCCTGGGAAAAGAAAGCAGTAGCAAGCATCAGTACAACAAGAACGGTTCACCCAAGGAACCAGGCTGTATGGTTTGGATTTAAAGCACCGAGTTCAGAGAGCCAGTCTGAAAATAAATAAATAGAAATCTTTAAAAAAAATCTCAAAAGAAAATTGTACAGTGAGACGAGGTAGAAGCAATTATGGTTGGCTGGTGAAAGCCTTTGTTCTTCTAACAACACAGAGCTCTGTCCACGAGTGTTTGCAATCAGGAAGAGCTGAGAGATTAGGCATTGGTTAGAGCCACAGTATTCTCAAAAATATTCTGCAGCCCACTGAGGCTTTTCCGTAGATTCCTGCATAGGATCAACCACCACCCGCAAGCCCACGCGGTCTTGTTCTTTTTCTCCCTTCAGCAACACAAAGAAAGCTGTTCCCCTGTGGAGCACAGGGCACTGTCAAGATCAGATTTCTATTATCTGGTCTGAACATAGTAGCAAACACAGCAAAGAACTTGGCTATAAGCAAATAGGTACCACATTAAAACTAGAGAGAGGTTGATTCAGGTCAGACATTAGGAAGAAGTTCTTCCCCATGAGGGTGGTGAGACACTGGAACGGGCTGCCCAGAGAGGTGGTGGAAGCCCCATCCTTGGAGGTTTTTAAAACCAGGCTGGATGGGGCTCTGAGCAACCTGATCTAGTGGGAGGTGTCCCTGCCATTGTCAGGAGGGTTGGAACTGGATGATCTTGAAGGTCCCTTCCAACCCTGACAATTCTATGTTCTCAGAAGCAAAGGGTAAGAGAACAAAAATATTCTGGGGTTTTGGTTTGTTTTTTTTTTTTCCCTGAGTGAGAACATGATGGCTGTATCCTCAAAATAATTCAGGTGTTGGAATGCTGAGTTGGAGCCTGGAAGCCTCTTCCTGCAATAGTGTCTGTGGTCCCCATTCATCATGGCTTAAGGAGGACCTGGACAGAGGAACTGTGGAGGCAACAGTTCGACATTATGCAGGATAAGCCTAAACCCAGGCTCTTTCCTCAGACCAGACAGGAGATCCTTCCTTGTTGGGGTTCTCCTTACAGGTAGCAGTTGTTGAATTTTGCACATCCCATCTGTGATAAAATGAACAGAAAGCCAGCAGCTTCTCACCAGGGACTAGCTTTTCACCAAAGTAGTCTTCACAGTAAAGGTTTTAATTTTCTTATTTCTAACAAATTTGGACTCAAGTCTGGAGGACACCCTTCCCGCAGCTGAAGAAATATCCCAGCCACTGAGGCACCGGCTACCCCAGGGTTGACTGATCTTCCCTAAAAGTGTCATGTCAGTTTGTGTAAATAATATTTCCACTGGATCAAAAAGAGAGTGCCTGTACTTAGGGGTTAATGCACAAGTTCATTCACAGCCTCCCTGTGAGGCAGTGTCAAAGTTTGAGTGGCTTTATATATACCCTCTGGCGACAACAGAGACTGCAACTGAGCAGTGTCTTTTAAAAGATCAGTAGCATTTTAACAGTGGGCTCTGGGACGGCTCTGCATGTTTAAAAATCTGGCTCGGAGCACTTTTTTTCCAGGGTCTCACCATGAAATGCTGCCAGTGCTGGATATTGAACTGCGCTCTTCTGAGGAACGTCTATCCAGATTTTTGCAAACAAGGCTTAGGGACTCTCAGAAGGTTTAATAGAGTGGACACAGCACCGCACAAACAGAGCCGCACAGATCTGGGATTGGAGCTGGCTGGTTGCGAGCCAGCTTGGATTGAGGACAGGATGATCTTAGTGGGGCCTGCAAAAGACCATGGAAAAATATCCAGAGTCCCAATCCATACCTTAAAACCAAGATCAGACTGTCCTTTCAAGGGGGTGGGGGAGGGATTTTTTTCCAGATTGTTCTTTTTGCTTTGTGAGGATGGATCTTACTATGAGCACAGCTGAATTTCTAGATGAAGAAAATTCTCCCTCTCACGTGTTCTTCTTGATCTTGCTATCACAAACTGTGTATACACCCCTAGTATGTTTCGTGACTGCCACTTCTATGTTCCCCTGCTCCTCGATCAGAGATAAATAAACCAAAGACAGCATGATGCCTGTTATCTAAAAAGATTCAGGTAGAGCAAGTATCATAGCACAAACAGGGTACTTGAAAATTGTATTTTCCTGGAAAGGACTTTTCCTTGCCTTCTTGGATCATACACAGAGGAAGTCCAAGGTCTAGAGGGAGAAAATAACTCTTAGTAACAGAATGTTTGAACATTCATACAGGATTAATTACTTGTTTTATTTTTTTCTTTAATTTTAAATGATTGTACTGCTAGCAAAAGTGAAAAGTAAAGACTCTGATCTATGCCAGGCACTTAGTACATGCAAATACTCTGCAAGTTTTTCCTATCTTGAAGAATTTCAACATAGACTACAAAGGCAAAGTAGACTGAACTGATCCCTGGAGAAAACATGTGCAATTCCACTTATATAAAAAGACTGCTTGCTTCAATAGATCTGTACCCCTTTATCCTCAGGATGAATTCACACATTTTTTCTATTACTAGATGGACATCCTATTTCTAATGGAGTCTATGTGATCTAAGCACTGCCACTTACTATTTCTAGCAGTAAAATTCTATGCTTATACGATGAAATGCATTGCTGAGCAGTGCTGTAAATACCAATTGAGGTACATTAACATTTGCGATGCCAACGTGATAAATCTGAAATAACTGGGCTGCATAAAAAATTTGAAACAAAGCTTCTGTTCAGCCTTGGTACAGCAAATCTTTTGTCTGTGGCGTATCACACTGTCAAATTAGCGCAACAGGGATTACACAGCTCTGGAAACATCACCAAAATGGATGAATTTTGCAACAAATAATTGTGAATTTCTAACAGTTATTCCCCAAAACCCATTTCAACAAAAATTTGCATCCTAGATGTGGTTATGGATCACAAATTCCTAGATAACATTTACTTATGACAATAAATAAGTCTATTGAAAATATCCAATCTTGGATATAGGCAAAACATATCAGACCTGAGGGTTATAAGCAGGGGGAAATAGGTGCTTTTAATGCATTACTTGTGATTCACAAGGGTTGCTGCCAGGATCTCACTGTATAAAAGTCAAATATCAGGTTGCCTGTGCTTGGTTATGATTAATGTGAGATCAGGTCTCTGTATCCTGTGAGTCATGTTCTCCACAACCTTGGCCAACTTTCCTAACCTCCCGGTGCTCTTACTGGGGTGGGGGGGGAGTGTATTTACCCTAATACTTGTGCCTTTGTGAGTCAGGAGTCCTAACTGAGCTGCGTGCATGGTCAGTGCGATAGGAATGAAGAGCATTTGACTGAGGGGCAATACAACTCCGGTAGTATTTTGTTCATATCTGCACAAGCAGTGCATGTTCTGTCTACACCAGAGGGAGCTCAGACATGACAAGCAGAGGTTACGCTATAGATTTATTTTCCACATCGCACAACCGCAGGGAGACGTTTTCAGAAGACATTCAGGGTTACAGAAACATTCTCACTAGATTATACTAAATGGTGACCTGATCACTCTGTATAATTGTCCAACCTCCTCTTTCTAAACTAAGGAATTCTGTGGGTGAAGGTGTGCAAACTCCCAGGTGGCACTGCAAATGTGTTCTGCATGGTCTGTTGGGTAGTTTTTCAGTTCTTACCAGTCTATCTACAGCCCTAGTGATGGTGATTGGTACGCCTCCAGTAGCAGTCTCTGATCATCTTACGTGAGGGTAATGAAAGGGATATGCCAGTTGTGATAAGCTGTCATTGAACAATAAGAAAAACATTTCTGGGAAGGTCTTTTTTTGTTGTTACAGCGGTAGTTGTGTTGAATTTACAGAGCTTACATGTTGAAATATAAACAATATCCAGGCAGCCTTGAGTCATTTAGGACCTCCCTGTATCGAGATAACAACAAATGATGCACTCTTAACTTGTGTAAACCAAGCATCTGCTTTTTAATAGACAGCAACTATCTCACTATTGACATCAGTGGAGCTGGGAGAGTTTCCACCACCCATTTGCCTTTATCTCCAACTTTTTTGGCCTGCCGTTTCCTTTTCTAAGGTTTCTTTTTTTCCCCGGCTTCAATATAATGCACCTTTTAAGTGCATCAAAGAAATAGAGTCTGAAGCATGGACATCTCACAACACTCCCTTGTGGCTACTAGTTAAAAACTCCTCCACAGCCTGTTCCACATCACCTTAGTTAAGACTGTGACAAAGCCAGTATTTGAGAAACATCAGAGCTAAGGCCCAGATCTTCTGACTGAGCCCATTAAATCCACTGGGAATCACCCTTGGAGGTCTGTATGTATCTGATAGAACTCTGGCAACATGCATGTGTCAGGATCAATGAATATTAATGCAGAAGATGACAGCTCAGGCACCTGTGAGGCAGTTAACACATAGAAGAGGTCTTTCTATACAGGCTGCATCAGCATTTAAGTGCTGGATTATTGTTAGCAGCCCCAAACACAGCAGTGCCAGCTTAATTTTCTTCACCTAACAGTTGCCTTCAGAGTTTAAAGATTTATACACCCTTCTCCACTCTGCACTGAAATAGGAGTGAATATCCATTCCCCTTAGCAAATGCATGTCCATGTCTCCAGTCTCGTTCGTTTTCATACAAATTTTGCCATCCTTATTTGTTCCACTGTGACCAGTTTTAGAGTAAAGGCTCTTCTCGATTGAGGGCAGCAGAATATGATCCTGAGATTTATTTGTGGCTCAATCACGCCACTTTCATGATGAAGGAGTCTGACAATGTACTCCTAGAGCATAGGCTTTTTGAATTAATTAGAAAAAAAGACTTCAAATCCATAATGATATTGAACAATGACAGCATCCAGCAGTATCATCAGCTATCAAAATCAGTGAAAACTGATTCCAATGGGAGTGCTGTCAGACTAAAACTGAGCACAAGGCCCTTCAGTACAGTATGACTTCAGTTACTCCCTCCCTCTTCCCTCTTCTATAGGAACCTTATCCTTCCTTTTGCTCCCACCTCCCTGCTCAATTCTGCCACACCCCCAGCCAGCGCTGTAAAACTGTTTGTGGAGTCTCACTCTAAACTGACCATTTAAAGGAACTGCTTTAAAAATAAGACACCTTTCCCTCGGGGAAGAAGAGTCTGAAAAGGTAGGATCAACTGCTCAAACACTCCAGAGATAAGTAACCTGAAGCCCAGAGCCCAGTGGTAGGCAGTCCACTCCAGGGTGTAAGATACGACACAGCCTGCTAAAGGTAGGACATGAAACAGCAGCCCCCTGGAGCTTGGAAAAATGTGCTGTTGCTTGACAAAGTGCACCTAGATCCCTTCTGTGAGCTGTTCTTTAAAAAGTGACCTAAAGTAAAGCTTATTTTAAAACATTGTTTGTTAGAATAAGCAACAACAACAACAATCATAGCAAGAGAAAGCAAAGGAAATAATGCTTAACAGAGAGTATCCTGTGATGTATTTCTACAGGCAAGGCCCTTGGCATTGCTGTGGTGAGAGCAGAGGATAGTTTATAAACAGTTCTGTAAAGAGAAAAGTATTCAAATTGGAAATGCCCATTTGGCTGACCCCCCCTTTGCAGCTTGTGTACTCCTTCAGCAGATAACAGAGGACAGCTCTTGCTAGCAGGCTGCTCTCAACGTTCTCTGCATTAACTCCAGGAAAAAGAAAAGCTCCATTCCACATTGTTCAATGGCAATTAGAAGCTGAATCACGCAATGCGCCAACCCTCCACTGTTCTTCGGGTGTTTACAGTTCATACTAGCATATTACATCTAGTTTTATTTAGGGCTTTCTCAGAAATCTAAGCTATTATAGAGAGTGTAGTCTGGGGATGTGGTGACATACTTAGAATATAATCGCAGCAAAGGCATTTTTATAAATTCTACAGAAGAGGAAACAAAAAAAAAATAATCTTGGTGCCCCCTGGTTATGTTAGGAATCTTTTCAGGTCACAAAAGGATGGGCTGAGTTTTCATCACAGATGCAGAAGATTCTTCGCAGAATCATCACAGTCACCAGAAAAGATGTGGATTGTTTTAACTTGCCTCACTGCGCAGTTCTGGTAAATTCAGGGGGCTACCAGTTTGAAATTAATGGTCTCTACTGGGAGAGACCATTAAACAAGATCCCACTGGGTCAGCAAGCTGTTGTCTACAGAGAAAGCTTTAAAACACTATAAATACTATCCAAATACATTCCAAAGGCAGCATAACACTTTACTTGGTATCTAGATATGCTGTTTGGGGTATAAAAGTATATTGGTCATTTCAAATATGCTGCCAAAAAGGATGAACTTCCCCTGTGGCTATCAGAAAGCAGCTGGTTATCATTTGGGCGAGAATCCTTACATCCATTTCTTATCTCTTACATCACATGAATTGCACTTGGTTACAGCAAAAATTGTGAAAGGCTTGTTCATTGAGACTTGTACCACAGAAACAGAAACGCTCAGTTCAACCTGTGGTCACTGCACATTGACCTGAAGCCATTTCATCGGTATGACCCAAGCCATCAGCCTACCTGGGAAGATCGAAGAGAGATGAATGCATTCTTTAAAGAAGGATGATGACTCAGTAACTGACATAGTTCTCTTATCTGGAACTCAGCCAACATCTTGGCATGACACCGTTTGCATTTCTTAATATCCACTTAACTCATATGGGGTTTTTGTGGTTTTTTTTGTGTGGTTGGGGTTTTTTTTGGTGGGGTTTTTTTTTGTGTTTTTTTTTTTTTTCTTTTTTTTTTTTTTTTTTTGAGGAGAAAATGTTATATTCCAGGCCTGATTTTAACCAAAGAAACAGTAAAACTCTCAACTTTTTTATATACGGTCCCAATGAAACTGGGAAGACAAGATTTGATGGTATAAACACAGCTGGAAGCAGATCAAAGCAACAAAGGCATTTTCCACCAAGAAAGATGACAGCTTTTCTCAAATTAAATTAAGGCTTCTACTTACTCTCATGATGCTTAGAACATCTGCAATCAGCATCCCAGTTTTTTTACCCCCGCAGTAGGACACATGGTAGTGAGGGACCCAATTCCCAATGGCTTTCAAAGAGAGTCAGGCACCTGCCTCACATTTGTTCCAAGATTTCCTTCTCCATCTGATTTCCAGCTATGTCAAACCGCATACAAAACAGGAGATTCCATTTGCCCCTTTGCTGCCATCTTACAGTTTGCCCTCACATAAACTGCTCAACCTTTGTATTCCTCTTTTTCACCACCCCGTTTGTGAAGTAAAAACCCCACTCTTTTTAATGTATTTAATATTTTTTAAAATGCTTTGAGCTTGCACTAGAGGTACATTATAAACACCTGCACATCTAAATTATCAACATTCAAAAAAATAACAGGAAAAATACTTGTTGGTGGATTAACTACGTATGATCAATGCCAAATAAAAATCTACTCTGGCTTTGCTGAGGTCATTTAGTCCTGTCCAATTCTCCTGAAGTAAATATTTTGGAAAGTGGGGAATGCTCTGAGATTAAGCAATACATTACATTTTTTGATGAAATGCCAGAAGCCATAGGTGAATAGGAAACAGACATCAGTAATTACAGTTCGTACTCCAGCTATTTCAAAACCCTTTGCTTCAATGAGCAAGTATTAACTGGACAGACACTCCTTCACAAATTAGAGGTTGCAAAGGCTTATTACACACCATATTTATCTTTGAAACTTGTCCAACAGAATTAAACCAAAAAAATAATGATACAGATTATGGTTGCAGGCAAAAAAACTATTAAAACTCTAACAACTCTATATATGTTTTTATCTGACAAACTGTCCCTGCAGCCTCTCTTTGGTTTAGGCACTCAGGAATGCAGTGTTAAAAAATAAAAGTAATTGTGTTAGTATGCTGTTGTCAAACTTCAAACTGGGTGTATTTTATTACAGCAGCTGATAAACAGTTTATTTCTTGACTGTGCAGGCCTTCAAATGTAATAAGAGTTGCAGGAGCATGAGCCTATCCCCAGATGGGAGCAGAAATGGAAAAGCCTGACACCCGTGTGAGCGAGAAGTGTGCAAAAAGGAGCATCTACACTGCTTAATTAAAGAGCACACCGAGCCATCCAGTTGCATCAGCCAGGACCACTGTAAAACCAAGAGCCATCTAACCACCTCACTGTGTGACAGTACCCGAGTAATCAACTTCACGAAGGGACCTTTCTGGCAGAGTCTGGCTCTTAACAGAGGTAGCTTTGATCAGGCCAGGTAGCTTGAGATACAACCCTTGTTCAGAGGACGAGGGATAACAGAGGACATTCCCCTTTTCAAAGTTAGCTTTTCTATTTACTCTGAAGAACTACATTTGGGAAGATACAAGATTTTCCCTCAAATGACTTAAGACTACTCAGGACATCCCTGAGTACAACTATGGTTGGAAGAAATATGAAATCGTGGTGGAGAAAGAACTAGCTTCTGAAGGGGTAGGAAGGAGCTTAGGCAAGGCTCCCTTTTAACTGCTGCCCAATTCAAGAGATCATCAAATGAGCTCCTAATAAATATTTAGCTTCACAACAGATTTGTACTGAAATTAATAATTCAAGTACACTCCTCTAGATACATAATTTCAGTCAGACAGGGACATAGTGCAAACTTTTCATTTGCTAAAAGAATTATTACATCTCAAATGTAGTTCAGTGTAAGAGATTATATATTTAAGCCGATTAAAAAGGTTTCAGTAACTGAAACAAGCATTTGGATTGGTTTAACACTTTAAAAAACCCAGGCAAAGTTAAATCTCAGAACACAGTTTAACGTGTTTGTCCAAAATTCACAGCACACAGCAAAACTACAAAAAAGTGTCAGGAATGCAAGACATCTTAGAATCCTACCACCGTCATTAAAGGTACAGTTCCATGTTCATTTATTACTTATTTAGATGATCTCTATAAAGCTGTATTAGGCTTCTGTATTTTCCCTGTTAATAAGGATCTTTTGAAGATGGTATATTTCTGTGAGTTAACTAATATTCTAAGCAAATACTTTAGGTAGATTAAAATACTTGAAGTGTGATAATTTTTAGATTCTTCACAGAAGAATCCCAGTGCAAATATTCTGCATACTTCCTAAATGGTTACATTATTAATGGCTTAACATAAAACTAATTGGATATTTTAAGTGAAAATTATTACAGTTGGCTGGGTATGCACTGCTGTGACAAATACAATCTGCCAACTCCAGACAAGAGCTGCTTTTTGAGGGTTTGGATTTCTAAAGCACATTTTCATACCAAACAGCACTGATCCTTACAATTAGATCCAGATCTTTGACTAATAACTACTGTTGTTATTAAGAGCAACTAATACAAGAAAACATATAGGAACTGTTTAAGATATGCTACTTTTAATGTATAATGGAATACTGCTGCTGTTTTCATTACAAAATTGTGTCACTCTGCTTTTCAGTATATAAGCAGCAGAAAGGTCAACTGTATCTAATACCCATCTCCTTAAAGAAAAGGAAACTAACAGGAATTACGGACAGAGTGCCAGTAGGTTTTGGACAAGAACATTTGGAATTGAGAAAAATCTCAATGGAGGTTCATGGTGTAGTCTGTTTATGCAAGTAAACATGCAATTTGCTTTTATAATCACTTTACTAAGAGATATCACTTGCTTCCTTCCACACCAAAGCTTCTAAAGCTAATGTAGTTTGCAAACCCATAGTGCGAGATTTATGATGATATACTGCAGAAACCTGTTTAGCCCCTGATTTACAATCCTGGCAATTGTATTTAACTCTGTCATCATAACTAATTACAGCTAACTGCAGATTACCACATTGCAAACTCTCATCTTTGTGAAAGAAATACACTAAAAAAGAACAACAATCAAACATCCCGAGGGCTAATGAACAAAAATGCACTATTCCGTGTTGGACCGCAAACCTAAACTCTTCCAATTGGTGCCATAAAACTTCAAATTGCTATTTGCTGGCAAGGTGTTTTAGCCTCAAGTACTTACACAGTAAATCACCATTACGCTAATATCATACTTTTGGCCTGAAACACTATTAATCTTGGTTAACAATAACTGACATTTACATTACCAATTCAATTCAGGCATTGTGGTGACTAAACACATATGCAAGAGCTTCAGGGAGAGGAGTTATTACTTCTGAATGTGTCTTCACTTTTTACTGAGAACAATTTTGAAGAAAAATCATCATCAATTCTTGGTATAATCTTCTAACATAAACATTCAAATCCTAATTGATCTGTAAAACATTTGGAGTAAAACTGCCTTTCTTTCTTGAGAGCAGCTAACTGCAAAACATACCAAATATTCTTTGAGAAATTTATTTCAACACTTTATCTGCTCAACAAAACTAAGACTTTTAAAACTTGAGTTGTTGGGAAGGAAAGGAAAATGGGAATTTGAAGTATTCTGAAGAACGTGGTGCCGGGAAATGACTACAGTGCCAGATCCTCCCAGGAAAGGGAGGATGAACTTTTTCAGACTTTTTTTTTTCCTGTTTATATTTAGTACACCCATAAAAGCATAAATAATAATAATGGTTTTAAACAGGTTGGGTGGATTCGCTTTTCTTTATTTAGATACCTCCCAAATTCTCAAGAAATCAGAAGAGTTGTACTTACTGCAGTAAGTCCATATAACCTCATCAGGAGAGCTTATCCCTCTCCTTACAACCACACGTTACAACTGCAGTGCAGAACACACTTGGACCAAATATTTCATTCCAACTTTAGAGCCTTTCTCTACCAGACTCCAAATGCATTCTGCAACGCTTTAGTGTAGGTTTTTGTATTTTGGAGAAAAATATTATATTTAACATAATATTGAAGTTTGGGTAGGATTTTTGAAACATTATAAAAGAGAGAGACAAAACAATGCTGTTAGACTGCAGTATCTTAAGAGAAACACAAGGAATTTGACTTGCTGGGGTTTGTTTTCTTTGCTGTTGGTTAGTTTGGTTTTGTTTTTTCCATTTAGATTTAAGAAGTCACCCACAAGATTCTTCAAGTAAAAACAGACATTTGACCCCTGAGGAAGACAAGATGGATTACATGTATCCCATGTTGCTTTTTGTCTCCCATCTTTTCTTGGCTTCAAATCTGAAACAGAGCACAAAAAAAACCACCTTAGAAATCACGAACATAGGTATTTGCACGTCTCATACACTGATAAAAACACCAAACCAAAACAAAGAAAAACAAACCCAAACAACAAAGCAAAACCCAACAAGGTTAAACTAAACAAATAAGATTAGCACAAGCCTATTTCAACTAAGAAAACATTTAACTGAGATTGCATTGTATACACTTAGTGCCAGTGAAACCACAAATGTTTAATTCCATACTCAAATGACTTACCCCCAAGCAAGCTTCCTTTTCTTTCTAGCTTCTTGGGCAGCCTCTGCTTCTTGCTTGGCTTTTACAAAGTTGCGGCAAGCAGCAGCTTTAGCAATTTTCACACCGAGCTAAGACATAAAAAGGAACAAAGGAAAACTGAATAGATGCAAATATGTCTCATACGATATTTAAGCCTCACAAATTACTAGGTCTGATATTGTTTCTCAAAAGTCAATAGATATTTTAATATCTTTCAAATATTAGGCTAATGCTGCACTATTAGCTTGGACGAACAAGAATGCCTCAAAAGAAATACAAAGAAGTGGGATCTTGGGGCAAGCAATCCTTTTCATCAAATCCTTCATTTTCAAGAATAGAAGCAAAAGGCAATAGCCCACTAGATCCTTTTGTTTGTTTGCTTTTTAAATGAATATACAGACATACACACACACAAAAACAGAGTCTCCATTATTAAGACCAGTCTGTGACCTCAGCTGTGCTATCACAATAGTATCAGGTCTTACCAACACAAAAACCACCCAAAAAGACAGTTTTATACAGGAAGAACTGCTACTACCACACGTTTTCCATTAGTACCAGTAGTCATGTTTTAATCAGTCCGCCTAGAAAGTCAGTGAAGCAGTGTCCTCAGAGTCCATCTGGAATTTAGTCTTCACCTTACTAGCTTTAAGATTTAGTGTGATAATACACACACTTGTAAAATAAGGTCATACTGGGCTGTAGGTGAATACTAAACTTTCATAAACTCACTCGCACTGAGAACTAAGGTCACTTTAGTGAATGTTATGGGCGGGGGAAGGGGGTGGCGGTGTAGAATAAAAACAAAAAAGATGGAAGGTGGTACTGTGAACTATGACCGGATTATTTTCCTTAATCACCATTCGTCACTTGTTCAATGTAGTTATATTTTGTGATTGCCGTCATCTCTTGACATTATCCAAAACTAAGTTATGAATTATGCAAGAATTTGGTCTCAAAAGTAACTGCTTTTCTCTAACACAAACAAGCAATTCATTTAGCCAAAACTAATACAAACATGGAGACGAAGAAAACCTGTTTGTCCGCTCCAAAACCCACTGAAGTTAGTTACCATGCTTCGGGCTGGATATTCTAAACTGCCCCAAAATGACAAGGGAGCATCAAGCAAGAGAGGCATGGAAGACCTACATGAAAGAATATTCCTTAACGCTGTGGTTAAATTTCCATTATTAATGGTAATACACTGCAGTAATCTGCAGCATCTACACAGACAGCTCCTGTTTACTCATGGATGTTTCATCCGGATGAGAGGGGACTCAGGAATGCATCTTCAGGTGCAGATGCACTGACACATCTTCTACAGCTCTCCCATTGAACACCTACTCTGCAAGTAGGTTGATAACCCGATCATTTTGTTAACAAAGCAAAACAAACCAGCATCACATACAAGCTACCCTACCTTACAGTCCTTTCAGGTTTCAAGAACTATAAATGCAGCTTTTCTGCAGAAGGCTTTGAGAGTCTACAGGCAGTAAGGATGACAGCAGTCAGCACAAACAGTTCAGAGGTGACTGTAAGATTTTGAAATGAAAGTTTTTCATCTATTTGCACATGGTATAAGGTCACAAATGTGTACGCACGGAATCACGTTGATGCACAAAATCCATGTGACCAGACATTTCAAAACTTTTATATTATTAACTACATCATTTCCCCCCCGAGCATTAACATTTTCTATAATTAGTAATTCGATGCCAACATCTTAACTGCCGAATCTCAAGTCCAAGACTAGAATGTAACATTCTCTTATTTGCATTGTCACTTGATATTTAAGGGCAGCTATTAACTTTAATATACTTGCAGAATAAAAATGCTTAAGAAAACTCACCTAAAATATTAAAAAATATTGACTTGTTAATTGAAACAGGACTAAATTATTAGCTTAAAAAACCCACAGCAATCTGATGGTCAATCAGAAGAACCATGCCTTTATTTCTGAACTGTATTTTACCTGCTAAGATACTTGAAAATTAACTCTTGCTATGTGATGAGTAACAGCATCTCCTTAAAAATATATTCTATTGCCTACTGAACACTTCCACGCATACAAATATACACAACTGAGGTCCACACAAGCGCTGCAGGAAAATCTCGTGATCTGTATTTCTTAGAAGGCAGAATGACTTCTCCCATCTTTGAAAAGAATGGAAAACAATAGGATAATATCCTCCGTAGTTTATATGGAAGTAAACAGAGAAACATTTTGCAGCATTAATGTTATTTCTCGGCTACATAGAGTGAAATTTTCAAGACATGAAAATAACCATGTCACACAGGAATATACACAAACGTGTCAGTCAGATTAAACATCATCTTCTCCCACCCACACCCAGACATACATCTTCACTTCCCCCTCCCCAAAAAGAAATCCCTGAAAGCTTGGCCAATGGGTTTTATATAAAAAAAATGCATTTCAGGTCATCAGATAACTCAATAAAATACAATCTTAAAAGTCATAAGAAAGCATGAATAAAAATATATACAACAATTTCTTGTGTAGTCAAAGTATCAGCATTTTCCATATAGAACATCCAATATTTTGCTGCATTTTAATTAAGGTGTCTAAACATTATCACAAAGAACTGCAAATTGGTCAGAGCACGCAGTAAGGAAAATTAAGCTCTAAAGGCTTTTTATCACCATATTTCAGGAACCAAGGGTGTAAAATGTTCTAATTTGGGATATATTAAAAGCCATAAAAGGTCTTTCAAAAAGATTAATGGTACTTTGCTTGGATTTAAGATAAGGGCTTTAGCTGGTTGGAAAAGCAGGGCCCTGGCTAGACCCTTGAGGCATTCATCTTTACAGCCACTTGGAAGATTTGTAAAAGCGTCTGCATAACCTCAAGCAAACGCACTGCGACATTTTTTTTTTTTAAATTCCTTTCAATTTTACAGGTTTAAAGTGTGTAAATCATATTGGGTAGTAAAGCTGATATAATGGTTCATCCTTGTAACAATTCATATATTTTTAAGACAAACTTAAAAACCAACTTAGTTTCTACAGGGCAAAGACCTTTCCTTTTTGAAGTTGACCAATAATCACGTCAAATATCTTACTCTAGATGTTTAATGCAGCATAAATGAAAATTCTTTATCTGTTATTTCTCATAAATTTTCTAGTCATGTGAAATTGTTACCTTGTAACAATCTTTCTGAAGCTCTGCTTCTTTTTGAACAGTTTCAAGTAATTTATTTAAAAATACCAATTATAATACTTCAACTTTTTATAGAATAACAGGTCTCTATGAAAAATATTTATGCCATTCTCTTTTGTTCTTTAATTAAATGAAAACAGATGTTTTCTGAAGTAAAGCGGAACCATTACTGGAGTACTTAAAGTGTTAAGGTCTTTAATTTTTATATCAGTTTGGTCTACAATTCCTGATTGTCTTTACTCAAGCTCAACATTAATGTCAAGCAAGTTACCTAGGAGACGAAAGAGATCAAAGAGACAAAAAACCCTCAAATGTCTGATTAATCAAGCCTGCAAACAGCTTATTTCTTTTAGCCTGCATGCAAGTATGAAAATGAGATTCTGGGAGCCGTACATTGTGCAGATTTGTTCATTCTTATCAGAACAAAGCCAGCGGCAGCTTATTTCATGGATCATTGGCACTGTCATCAGTGCTACACAGAACGGGTGACAGCTCCTCATTTTGAGGCTTGAACAAAATTAGCAAAAAGTCGGCACAAATTAGCCTCTCATCTTTTTAGTAATATGACATTATTCATTTACTTTTTATCCAATTTTTAATTTTTTCCTTGTCAGCTATCCCTTTCTAGTGTTTCTTGCAGAGCATCGTAAAACACTTTTAAAACAAGCAAAGAAATGGCTGAAGTTGAAATAGTATGCAAAGTTCAGGCAGAAGAGTAAACATTTTTATGAAGTTGCAACAGAATCTACTCTAACTCCCAGAAAACTTCCTTGAAAATCTAGCCATTTAACATCAAATACCATAAAGCAAAGACTCTTCATTAAGACAGGACTGTGCAATGTAAATGCTGAGTGATACAAGTAGGGAGACAACTGATTCAAGAGCTGCTTGGGAAATATTTAGGTATGATATACAAAATGCTAAGCCTACAGAAGCTCTGACAAAACATCTATATTCAAACAGGTCCCGAAATGTCCTATGATCATACCCAAGAAGGCAAACAGGCTTTTAATACAGTGTTGCGGTTTCTCATCAAATATGAATCTAGTTATTTCAGGCTTGCCTTCAGCAATGATTTTCTCCTTTTATGTTATGGAATGTTATCCATTGCTGACGTATATAAAATATATAAAGCAAACAAGAATACCGAGTGGATTTTGCAGTGAAAATTGTCCCCTGTCAATGATGTGCTCAACTTCCACTGTAAAATACTTTGTAATAGCTTTGTTGTATTTTTATGCTACATACTACAACATCAAATTATATTTGGAAGACACAGTAATGGAGCAGGGACAGAAAACTGTTCGAATATTAAGCTCTGCTAGATTTAAACATTTAAATGCAAGAAACTTCTTCCATTCATGAGAAAACACAGCATTAAAAAATTAACTATAAGCTGTTAGATGCTTTACACAGCCCCCTTATAAGAAAGGCAGTTTTAAAAAAAGAACTGTAGTACTGTTTTCAGCAATTTCTTTATCTCTGTTCTTCTAAGTAAGAAAGCTTATTAACAAGCTTTGAACTTAAAATCACATTTACAATAATGTGCCATCAACAGTTTTATAAGCTAATTAGAAAAAAAGATTAATTAATGACTGGCTGCTAATAAAATGGCAATCATGAAGAAAGAAACCAAGGGTGCTAAGCTTCAACTACCACCAATTAAGAGCTAATTACAAACAAATTATATATGTGTTTTGCTGTGGGCTTTAATTTACTAAAATGGTTTTAATTAAAAGAGAAAACATGCTGATTAATTGAACTGCAGAAAAAATCTACAGTATAAACTGTGCTTTGTCTGTCTCTTTAATTAGACTTGTAACATCTGAAATCTTTTTTTAAGGTTTGTTAAGGAAAAGATACACATAATTAAGGGAGCATAAGAATGTAATTCTAGGTGATAACCCTGCCATGTTCCAAAGGTTAAAAGAAAACAACCTCAATGAAGAGAGGTATTTGGAAGCACCTCTGCTAAGTGTCAGAAAGAAAAATCCTTCAAAGATAAAAAATGAAACACTTTCCACCCCCCACCCCCTACCCCCCCATAGGTCCTTCAATGCAGAAGACTCCCAAGTTAATTGGTGCTTGGTTACATTCCAGATAAAATTACATCACTCTCTTCAGGTACCTAAAAGCACTATGATAAACTGTGAATGCTGCACAGAATTTCAAAATTTTATTTTAGTACTAGAAGAGCATCAAAGCATCACATTATTACCTGTGCATCTGAAATGGAAATGTGCGTGACCTCATGATCAACCATGCCCTACCCAGATTTTCAAATGGAACACAACTTCCAGAAAGGTCCTCAGTGATTATGACATACAACCATGCTGTGTGTATTTCTCATTCTAAACTAGATGACTTGAAGTTACTTAGACAACAGACTAATCTGATCATGAGAAAAGGGTCAAAACTGAAGGAACAACTTTTGAAGACAACAGCAGGATTGATCTTGCTGTAACACAAGAACGATATCCCAGTGAACAGCCAATTAATTTTATCAATTACAACGTCGATCTTTCAATTAAGCTCGATTACAATACCATAGTTTCCTTATAAATTGCAGCTTTTTAAAAATCTTTCACCAAAATGCCAGAAGCCACTAAGCTAAGCACTTAGCAACACTGCTGTCAAAAAGCCTGCCCCATTTAGAGACTGACAACTACTCCAGTAATTTAGCACACTAAATCACAAAACATTTCAAAAGTTCCTTTTGACAGGTAAGTCTAATATGGTCAAGATTATTTTACCATCTTCAAGTTACAGTCCTCAGGCTAATGCACTCTTAGACAATGTGGCACCTACCTACCAGGCAGTTAACACAAAAACCACAGGCAAATGCAAAGTCTGAGGTTTAGCCAGATTAGTTCTCAGAATATTAGAGCCATAAGAGATATGCATTCTGCTTCTTGAGGCACTGCACAATGAGTGTGGTGTGGTTTTGAGTACAAAAGCGCTATGAAAAATTCTTTCTCTAAGGGAAAAGCACTTGGAAAGTATTTTCAGGCTTATATATTGGGAGGGGGATCTTTTAAAATTGTTTGAACTAATTAGGAAAAGAACTTCGAAAAGTAACACTCCAAATTGAAACTGATTTACAGCACAGTGAAACTGCCAGATAACTCCGCATACCCTCCTTCCTCAAAAGGATGAGCACCTCCAACTTTACATAGTCACGGTGCTCTGATTTAGCAACACTTGTTCTTCAGAAAGATCTAGGCAGATTCTCACACATACAGTAAGAACAATTAAAGTACATTTCAAGATGTTATTCCAAAAAGGTTTTTCAAAAGCATTTGAAAAGTTGACATAATTCCAAGTGTCTGTTCCCAGCTACATATCCAAGTACCTGCTGCATTTAAATCTTAAACTACCCCACCCTAGAGCATCACCAAGAAAACCATTTTATCTTGGCCCAGCTAAGTGTCCACAATAACGTCATTCTCTCAACAACTTTCATTCTAAAAGGGTCAGAATTTTTTGGGTAACTCCTACATTAATATTAACACTTTTCTTGACATCTGTCAAGCTAAACAAGTCATTGTTAAATGCAGTGTTCGAGTAATAGCTTTAGGTTTGCCATTCTACATTTGAAAAGCAGAACTTTAAGACACAAAGGACACTCTGCCAATGCTGAAAGCCCTGGAATGTTGTAACAAAGACATCAACTCTATTTCAGTAATAAACATTAATTGGCCGTATTGTACCATGCACAGTGCAATGAATGGCTAGTTATTAAATAATACCTACAGTTTAGTACCATTAGTAAAGATATAATTGTGTAACAGTGTGTTTAAAAAAAAATCAGAGTGAATTAAGATTAAGCAGTATGACCTGCCTGCATTATGTTGACACAACACATTTATGAAAGGAGTGCTGATCTTACATACCGAGATGCTCCAGCTAGACTGGGTTCTAGAAGCAAGTCTAGCTTAAGATACCTAAATTGTTCTGTACAACATAATGCAGACATGCCTGTATTTTCATGTAGGAAGAATTTCACTCATATATAAACTAATGCAATCGAAAATTTCAGGATCATTAGAACATGCTCTGCGGATGGCCAAGGCTACAACAGTCAGATCTGCTATCCTGGTAACTCCCAAACTAACTGCAACCACTTTTCTAGCCCACAAACTAGGATGACAACATGAGACAAGAGGTAATACTCTGCAGTGAGGTTTGACAAGAGATTAGACTGAATATTATCATTGTAAGTACAATTTTAAATAGAGAAGTAACTTAGAATAAAAAAAAAAAGGGGATAATGCATTTTTAACTAGTCTCAGAAGCTACGTACGAATCCAAGCAGGCAGTCACTAGTAAATACAGAGCCTCATGCACAAGATGCACAAGTTCTAACTTCTCTCCATCTAAAACCTTGAATGCTACTAGATTAAGAAGCTTTCTTTTAAAACTGTCATTTGTGCATATTTGTCCAAGCACAAGAAAGCAACAAATATATTGCCCAAAGCCTCATTTATATATAACATTTTCCTTAAAGAACCTGCAACAAGTACCGCATGGAAACCAAGACTCAAAACGTTGAAGCAGGAACATTTAGGCTTTTAGGATGTAAGTATCAGTGATCCACTCACAGCTGCTAGATTATGCATATGGCCTAAATCATCCCCGATTTTAAAGACATCTGATTTTTAAAAACCTTTTCTTACTGTGTCATAATGATAGCATATTGACAGCATCATTTTGGCATTCCTTTGCTTTTTAGGACATGTTTTCACTGCCTATTCGCATCATCTGTTTATTTTTGGCTTCATTTTTCTAAATACTGAAGCTGCCCTATCAGTTTCACAGGCTTATAAATGTTATACATCAAAAATTAGTTTCACTTATTAAGGCAGGAAACGGCTTTAAGAACTCTGGGATCTGTGCCTCAAAGCAAAAGCTTTATCAGCAGGTTCCAGTCACTGCTTCTTGCAAAAGAAAATGGTGCCGATTAAAACCCCATACACCTGATTTCAAAAAGAACACCTACCCACTGAACGTTTTTCACGCAGCTGCAAGGGGGGCTGTACCCCAAACAGAAAGCAGCTGTTTCTCATACACTCCCTGCCCCCAACCCTGCAACACTGCTCAAGGAACATGAAAACTATACATGGAAAGATGAAGTTGAGATAAAAGAATAATAATTCATCCACTACTCTGGAATTCAGAAGTGGTGTACTTCAATACAAGGTATAGTTCCATGCCTGACTTCCTCACAGTGTTGTGCTGCATTTGGAAGTTAGAGGGACACAAATAACCACATATTCTAAAAATTTATTCACTTCTTAGAAGTATTATGTAAAATGACCTTTAAAAGGGACTTTTTTTGAATGACAAAGAGAAGGAAAGTAGCGATTGAATCAATACTACATGAAAGCAATATTTTATTAATTGCATTGTTTATAAAACAATGATTTTTGAATCAGCCTCTTCCATAATCGAATCCTTTCCTAAAATTCTTCACTGAATCAAAATTAGTCACTGTTAGAATTATTTCCTTAAAACAAAATGTATTTTAAAAGTTCTGGTTAAAAAAACAAAAAACATCTCCTTGGAAAAATGCATCTGGTGGTAGGTGACGTAGGATATCTTTAAAGCAGTAGAGAACCCCAGTGAATTCACATGGATTCTGCCTTGACAGAACTTCTCATGAGATCAAGCCAGTCATTTGAGCTTTCCTTCTTTCAACATACTATTTATTCAGATAAACCCACTTAACCAAAACCAAGCGAGGGCTGTGAATACTAATAACGTTTCAAGCATTTTGTTTTCAGAATTACAACATGCTAATATTTGAAAGTCAACAATTTGGAGCTAATGTTCCACAAATAATAACACACTGCTCTAGCACCTGGTATATGCTAGATGTATAATCCCATGGCTACTGAAATCAGATAACAGTCTATCATAAATATTACAAAACCTTCAAACTTCTTACATTAATTTGTTTTTATAGTCAAACAATTTGCACTAGAACCTCAGTATGTTTTATTGATTATGATACTCTAACCACTTTAGAGTAGATGGGATAATGACATTTGTGAAGGAGAACAGCAAGTGTTTTTCATGTTGCACACATGAAAAGTAATAGAACAGTAGCACAGTGAGAAGCTGGTCAGGCTTAAAAGGGAACATCAGGACACATTCCTGTCACTGTCAATAGCTGTTATCTTTGTGGATTGAAGTTCTGTGATCACTGGTGAAAAAGCAGGTAAGAGTACAGTCATTAGAAACTGCTCCAATTGACTAAAGCTAGGAGTTTAATGATTGCATAAGAACACACACTGAGGAACAGTTGCTTTTACCTAACCTTATTTACAGAACCTTGGAGATGTATTTCCCATTTCAAAAGCCATCTGTTTTTAAAGCCATCACATTATTCCATTGTATTGCATTAAACAGATTTAAATCTGCAATTTTACATCAAAGCTTAGCTTGAAACCCTGCACTTAGGAAACATTTTACTTTTCATTCTCTCACAAGTATGTATTCAGAATTTGTCCTTCTTAATGCTTTTCTAATACCTTTAGATTTTGCTGGTATATGCAGGGGACAAAAAATTCCCATTAACTCTGAAGACAGAAGAGTACACAAGATGAGAGAATTAAAGCAAGGAATATATAATTAATTTCTGATATAAATCTAGATTTTTTATAGCTTAAATTATATAAATAGGATGACTTAAAAATGATAGCTTCTCCACTCATCTCAAATTATATTTATTTAGTTACTTTTTCTTACCTGGCTTCAAAACTCTTCCAACTACCTTTTTAACCCAATCTTCTTCCTTCCTTCTCATTTTCTCCCCCATACACAAACAGCAGCGGGCACAACACCTTCATGGATTTCTATTATGTACTTCAGCTGCTACCACCTACTCTATTTGCACCCATTTAACTGTTTCTTGCATGAAATTGCAATTACCAGAAGCATCTCATAAGATTCTTCACCAGTTTAAGTATTCACTCAGCACTACACACAAATGTAAAGGATTCATTTCTTGTGGCAAAGAGCAGTACAGCCTTCATAAAATTACTCAGATATACCAACTAACAAAAAAATTTTTTTAAGATATGCATTTGGAAATGATGACAAGGAAATAAAAAAAATCAATTCATTCCATAAGCATCATTCTAAAGCTACAACAATGTATTTGACATCCATCTACTCCCATTCTTCTTCAGAATTCTTCCAGCCATTAACTGCCGATCACATGAAGACACGGGGGGGAAGCACTGGCACACAAGTTTGAGTGTATCTGTCCTTATTTGGACACATCTTGCTCTAAACTTGCTAAATCTCTACCTTTCTGCCGGCCTCCCAAACTTAGGGAGTGGGGATGAAAAGAAAAATCTGAGTCCCAGGGAACTCACTGGAAGGGAACTTCCTACTCCTGTTTTTTGGCTTGCCACATGCAGAAGAATAAAAAGCTCAATACAGATGACTGGTTACTGACTCCTCCGACTCGTGGAGTCTGCAAGAAAGCTTTAAAGCAAGGTTACTTGGGAACTTGCATGGTTGTATTCCTAATTCTTACGCATAACTACAGCTGTCCAAACATTACTAGATCCTTCAATCCTTCAAAATCCTTCAACCGCTACTACCAGAAATCTGCTTAGGAAACAGGTAAGAAACCCCAGACAACCTTCAATGCTATTTTAGTTATGACACTTTTTGCTCAGACGTACAAAACTAAATGTTTCCTCAGAGCTTTTGGCAATAGCCCACTTACCTCACGAGTGGCTAATCTATCGCTCAGCTCCTCAGCCTTATCAATGTCACCTTCAGCCACAGACTTCTCTATGCTAAGTTCAAGGCCAGACTAGAGGAAGAAAAAAAAAAAACCAAACAAGTATTTTTAGGACAAATAAATAACACATTTAAAGGAAGCATCTCCTTTCTAAGATTTTTTTTTTCTTTCATAAAATTCTTTATTTTAAGACACTGCGTAAACCTGTAATTTCTATGTAACACAAATCACTTTGTCTGTGTATTGCAATGGACAGTATAATTAAGAATTCACTGAAAGGCTGCCCGAGCACAAATCATTGCATTAGTTCCACCTTATGTGCAGGCTAATACTGCAGGTTAAAAAAATTACACGGACTAGTTTATGCCTGTCACAATAAAATTTCATCTGAAGATCTGGCTTATCTCTTCCATCCCTGGAGCTTTCTAAACAAAATGTGCAATATATGTGTCAGGTAACATGAAGAATGGCAATTACCACTGTATCGTTACAGTTCTAAGATCTTATCTTTACCCAAAAACTGAGTTCTGGCATGGTGCCACTGCACTGTGCTAATAAATTACAAATTCTAGCACTCCTATGGAAGGCAATGAAAAAGCTTCAGAATTTAACCTCTGAAAATAAGAAAATAACCTTTATGATCAAGGTAACAATTTGTTTAACAACATTTACAAATAATGTAACGATAAGAGTAAATATTTACTATAAATTGTTGGAAAACTTCTGAAGGAATATATGAGGGGAGTGTAACAGGCTCCAACTTCAGAATTTCACACACAAACACAAAAAAACAAGCACTCATAACACAAGACAATCTACTTACTGGTTTTAAATGCAAGTGATGTTAAAGAAAACAATTGACAGATTCTTAATATATACTTTTTTAAAAGATAAAAGCAAAAAAAAGCAAACAGAACTCTTGAAAAACAGTGATCTGCAAATATTCAACTTGAATTATTCAAGTGGAAGTCGGAAAAAGAAAAAAAGAAGTGCACAATTTTAAGCTGCAGTGTAAGCCAATTCTGTTAGATGTCTTCTTTGAAATTAATGAGACAGACGTTCCACTGCTGATAAAATCTCTGAACTCACATGGAGAGCATCTGCACTTTTAACACTTCGGGCCTCATTCCAGATCTATCCTGAGCAGTTTAATGACAACTAAATACCCACCAAAAGTAAAAACTCAGCAGAAGTGAATAATGTCTCACGACTCGCATGCAGAAACTCACTTTAGACAAATGAAACCCACAAAATTTATCATTAAGGGTGCTAACTGAACATTTGATGTCATAGAATTTATATAAGCCTCTACTAGAAAAAAATCACAGAGCAAACAGTGCTATGAGGACCTTGGAATATACTGAGTTTAACTTGTCGACCGTGTTGTACCTGTTGTTTCAAATATGACTAGTTACACAGTATTTTTGAACAGAATGAGTTATAAATCCAGTAAAGCTGTACGGCAGGTTTGGCCCTCTACATTCTAAAGCTACCGGTGTCAATGTCAACTCCAGGATTTACTTGACACATTTTGAAGTTAAAACCCGACTGAAATGGGGGGGGGGGGGGGGGGGGGGAAACAAAATGCAGGGGGGCTCTCTTTTCTCCAAGGAAAGGAAAGGCAAAAAAGGGAAAAAAACGTTTGTTTTCTCAAAAAAAAAAAGACAACC
>JAAGNO010020986.1:0-18462 GCA_033439905.1 Ceryle rudis | reverse complement strand
GCGCTGCTGGGCCCCCTGCTCTGGGTGCCCCTGCTGGGTGGAGCAGGGGGGTGGCCCCAGAGCATCTCCAGAGGCCCCTTCAACCCCCAATAGGGTGTGGGGCTGACTTGACAGCGCAGTTTGCTGGGAACTTGTTCTTAAAGCACATTACACTTTGCAATGGCTATAGTCTATTCTACCTTTTCTTACATAATTAGGCCTCCCAACACATTTCTTAAGAAGCATGTGGGTTGTTTATTTTTAATAATAAGCTTGTTAAGAAGAAGCAGGAGACCTGGAATAAAAATCTTTTAAGAATGTAATGCAAAATAAGGGTGGGAAAGGATCTTCTAGTGCACAAGACCTAGAGGGGAACTGCTTAGAATGGTGTCTTAAAAGTGGTTCTACAGCTCTCTGTATGTTGTAGTATAGCTTCATTTTAAGCAGATCTCAAGCAAATACCTGTCTTCATGAGACACTTGCATTGTCTTAGGGGTTGTTTGGGTTTTTTTAGGTCCCTCGCATCTATTTAAAACACCTGAGGCATAAAATGACCTTGCTTTATGTTAGACAATGCCTCAGCTCTGTTTGCCTGTTACAGTTTCTGAGCTATGAATAAATGGAGAAGAAAACTTTAATTTGATACATGTCCTAGAGTAAGGACTATCAAGTGTTCTCAATAACATGGAAGTTTCAACGCTGTATGAGGAAAACATTTATTGTGAAGAATTTCAGAGCAGACTTCTAGTAGCTCGAGGTATCTGGCCCTCAGGGAGATGAAATTCTGCTTCTATATGAGATGTGAACACAAAATGCTCTCTTGGGAGGAGATGAGCTATATAAACTATCTGACACAATGCATCCTCTGGGAAGTAATTCGGTTATTAAAAGCTGAAGTGAAATTTGGTGGGGGGGGGGAAAATAGCCTGTGGAAAATAATCATTTTTAACAGGACTTAGTTTCCAAGAACTCTTCTGAGGGAACGCAGCAAACCATTCTGTAAGCAAACCCATCTATTAAAAGAAATTTAGTGACTTTCAAGTGTCTTGAAAACAGACAGCCTGGTTCCAGAAGTCAGTGCTTAGCATTTCTGTACCGTGAGCTCTGGGGGGACTCGTGCGAGCTGTTGTGACAGGTTTCCTCGGGAGTCTGCTCACGGTCGCTGTGGTTTTTATGATGACAGCCAGGTTTTGGGAAGGGACAGCAGACACGTGCCAGTGCGATTGTGTTAGTAAAGCAGACCCTACTGAGTGCGTCGGACTTGCTTCAGAGGCACAGGTGATGTTCTCGCTGCATCTGCTCTTGGCTCTGTACTTGGATTCTTCCAAAATCCTGTAAAATTAAAGCTGGTATATCCCAAAGCGGTGCCAAACGTGTTTGGTTTTGAATATGATTTTCTTAAAATGGAAGAGTTGTGGAAAGCAAGTAAAAAATGGGTAAGATAGTTTTATTGTCCCTAAGGATGAAGGGCCTTGGCTCGAGTGAAGTGGCTGTAACTGATCTTATGAAGCTAGAGCTGATTGTCAGTGCTGCCAGCCAGGGGATGTCTTCCAAGGATGTGACAGCGGGGGGGGAGGGGGAAGCAGTGCCTGCAGGTGTGTTAAAGAAGTTCAAAGCTCTCCTGAAGTTGCTTCCTCAGACCTCTGATGACCTTCACCGATTATGGTTCTGCTTAAAATGCTCTGGTTAGTTCTTCAACTTCCAGTAAGTCATCTAATAGTGTAATTGGTATTTAATGAGCTAACCCTGGTTCCTCTGGGGAATGAGACTGGCTGGAAATTCTTCCTTCACTCTCTTACCACTTGAACTCTGTGCAGCATCCCTGTGTGGCTCAGAGGTTCAGTCAGGAGCCAGGGTGAACTTGGAGAAGAGCTGGGATGGGCAGAAAGGGGAGGAGTGGAGCCAGGTAGAACCATTCTCCGTGTCTAGCTGCAGCTCCTTGGAGAAACTCCCCTGTTCATAAAGCCAAGCGGGGGCAAGCAGGTTTAAGAAGAATTTATGCACTTCAGGGTTTTTTTACTCCCAGTATAGAATATGGAAGCGTGTGGTTTTGATTACTGTGCTGTCCTACTGTTGAACGGGCTTCTGCCTTGAGGTTTTGGTCTGGCAGGTTTAAAGGTGTCGGTCACCTGGTGTAGTGGTGAATGGGGGCTGGTGGCTTCTGAATTCAGCAATGAAGTAGCTGGTTTTGGCCAGGAGAACAAGCAATAATTCACGATCATGTCGTAATTACTTTCCAGAGACCACAGTTAATTAATAAATGATTAATACACAATAATTAAATTAATAATAACTTAATTAAGCTTCCTGCTCGGGGCTCATCGGGTTTTTAGCTGTGTGCTCTGCAGCTCCTGTTCCCTCAGTATGGGCCTTAGGGTCTGCATAGCACAGAACTTCCTCCCCCTTTGTTAACTAATCCTCCGAATAGTTTCGGAGAATTACAGATCCATTCAGAAATGTTAATTCTGTTGCGGTGCTTTTGGGTGGGCTTTGTTTCATTGGTGAAGTTAGTGACAAACTGTCAGAAGATATCGAGCCATTGCAGTTATATCACTTTAGTCTTCAGTTCTGGTTTTGACACGTTGTTTGGAAGACCAGTTCTAACCCTCAGGCTGAGCTGGAATTTGTTTCCTGTGGCTGGCCTACGGCATAACCTGCTGTAAAGCAGATTCTTCACCTGCTGCATCAGGAGCAGCGTATTTCATCTGCAGGTTGTGTGAATAGTAGAGATCTGCTTGACTAACAGCAATTCCCTCCCAGTAAATTTACCTCGGTGGTATGAGGAACTTGGATCAGAGGGCTGGATTTCATTCTGTTAGGGCTTCTGCATTTTGTTAGAGATGTAAATTAAGAGGCTTAGTAGGACTAGGAATTTCTCCAGAAAGTTGTTTTTGTTGTTGCTTGAGATTCTTTTTTTCAGAAGTGCAAAGTATCACAAAGTAGTTTGGAGTAGTGTTCTTTTTCTTTCTGTAATCTACATTATTTCACTGAGTACACATCAAACACACCAACACCAATCTTGCTCTGAAGGATTTTGTCCTGCTCATGAAAGGTTTGTGTTAAAACTGGCCAGCTTAGTTAGCGATTGGTACAGACCTGTAGGAATGACTTTAATATCTGATTTACCTCGTGTTTTTTTTCCGAGCAGATCAATGTTTCCAGGATCAGTGAACAACTTGTCTTTGATTGGCTTAGGTAGCTGGGTAATTACTGAGATAAAGGGTGTTTACCCAGTTATTCCTTAGGTGTGAGACTTGAGGTAGCAAGAATTGAGTTTGGGTGTAGTGCTGCCCTGCAGTGAGGAGCGTTGCTGCTTTACCCGACATTCCATGCATGTATTGCAGCGTGTCACCAGCTTTCCTAATGGAGCAAATACTGTTTAAAATATCTCTAGTCTCACTAATATTGGCAACACTTTTTAACAAAAAGATAGGCAGTGCAGTTGTACTGATCACTCCCTAATCTCTCTTCTCGTTATAGATCATGTATAGCCTTTGGACCTAAGAATCGCTCAATTGGTGCTGCGGCTAAAAGCCAGGTGAGTGTAGAGTTTGGGTAAAAGCAGCTTCAGCAGTCAGAAATCAGACTGGCAGGATGAATTTTTTTATCCCTGAAGGTTACAGATGTCTCTGAGCTCCATAACTGTAGCCAACAGCTGAGCTCAGTTCAGCTGTTCAGCGGGTAACGCTGCTCTGGCACCTGCCGCAGGAACCGAAGGGCTGGTCCTCGCACACAATGAAATGTACCCCCAAAAATACGTTAAAAAAAGTTTGCCTCTGAAGAAATTCTGATAAATAGTAACTTAATTTTTTAGGTTGCAAGTGTAAGTTGTAAAGCGAGGCAGTAGTGCTGTGCTTCACCCTGCCGTGGCTTGTTCCAGTTCGTGTGCATTGTGATAGCTTTTCATTGTGCGGCCGCCTTCTGTAGAATTCCATTAAGTGCATAGCTTTGGCAGAAAGGAGACGTGCTGGAGTATAAATATATAGAGCTTTCTTGACTCTTTGAGGTTGAATTGCAACCTAAATATCTATCTTAGGCGCTCTGGCTCCTACTCCTGCGTTTCTGTTGGAGTAGGTAGGTAAGTATGATTTAAGGACCGAGAAGAAGTTAAGGTGACTTGTCCTGCTCGTGACATTTGGGTCCTGCTGTATCGTATCTTGTGTTGCTGTGAAACACCTATAAAATATGATCTTTTTTTGAAGTCCTCTACAGGAAGTGACTATTCAAACACTTGGGTTTTCTTAGCCTTAAAAAAACCTAGAGATGTGTGAAGATTCATTATCTAGAATACAAAAATGACCGGACACAACCATGTTATTCAAGAACAGAAGAACTGTACTAGAACTAAATACAGATGTTTTTTCTGGAATTGAGTATCTGCTTAGCTTAAAGAAATTCATTGATACAGAGATCCAGTAGAGATGAGGTATGTCCTGCAGAATGCTAAACTGACAGAAAATCAAACCCAGGTTAAGTAGGAAATAGACACTTGACTGAAAGCAAATCACAGGTAAATGTTCTATGGTCCGGTGCTTGTCTGCTTTGTCAGTTACTGGGTATTTTTCAGTATGTGTCTTGCTCTAAAGTAAATGGAAGAATTAAGCCAGTTTCCTCGCGCTACCTGAAAGCCAGAGATAATGATTTTTCCCTTCTCAGTTTGCACTGTTCTCTGCTAATAATAAAAGACAATCTACCTTTTGTCAGTTCAATCAAACGGACAGAATCATCCTGGGGCCCTTCTGACTTTTTAAAGCTTTGTGTTGAGGCTTGTGAGCTGTTTTGTGAGAATATCTGTGTGTTGACTGTCACGTGCGTGCGATGGACCTCAGCTAGAGCTTACATCAATATGGGATTGTCTTGGAAATTAGTGGCTGTAATGCAATAGAAAGGTAGGGTGGTAGAAAACAGGGAGATGGGAAAGACACTCTGCAAAACTTCTGAAATGTCTTCCACATATGCTATGAAAACTGAGTGCTCTTTTAGAGTCTTGGCTCACTTTTGTAGCCTACATTTTAAATCTCAAATTCCTGTAGGTTACCTGCATGATCAGAGGGAAGTTGCCTTCTAGCAGCAGCCCTGACACTTTAAGATCCAAATGACAAAAATATTCCATTGAGAGAAGCATGAGAACAAAACTCTGTCTTCTGTTTGAAATTCAGATGTTCCCCTGACATGTTGTATTAAAGATTTCTTTTTCTCTAGGTTATTTCAAATGCAAAGAATACAGTACAAAGTTTTAAAAGATTTCATGGTCGTGCATTCTCAGATCCCTTTGTTCAAGCTGAAAAAGCCAGCCTTGCCTATGAACTTGTCCAGCTGCCAACAGGCTCAACTGGCATCAAGGTAAGTCTGGTGTGTTTGAAAAAGAACCAGGGGAGGAAACTGATAAAAGTTCCCTTTTATCTCTTTATTTTGACTCTGCTAGCTGCAGTTTCTGGTCTCTTGTGAATGGGAAGTCTGAAATAGGCAATAAAAGGCTGTTGGTGCAGGTGGTCTCCCCAGGTATTGGGCGAGACAATTGTGCAACTTCTGTGCCTTGCGAAGCCAGTCCCACACAAACTGGGGTTTAGCAGTGCTGTTTTCCTTCACGCCATAGTGAATTTGGAAGAGAAGCTACTTGACCAGTGTACGTACTTAGCTGCTGTCCAGACACTGCGAGGGTGTAAGATGTCAGCTTAGTGCTTCAGGTGAAATGGTAAAAATGTCTCTTTCAGCAGTGGGTGGACTTTACTCGGGTTTGAGCACTAACAAATTAACTTACTCCAAAACAGTAGGGAGGAAGGCACCCTAGGCATGGTCTAGCCATTAGATCAAAAAAAGGAAAAGAAATGTGTTCAGAGCAGCTTTGTCCGTTCTTAAATGTGTATTCCACTGCTTCTGTGATACCTTCTTGCAACTGCCGTGCTCAGGCTGGGCTATCGGAGCAGGCTGTCCAGAGCTGTGTCCCTTCTGAAGCTTGTTTTTACTAGAAAGCCCGTTTCCCACCCATGCTGCTTGTGTTTGTAGTGCGTGGTTTTTACTGTAGTGTAATGCGTGTACACGTTTTTATTTGAAGGCCATGTATATGGAAGAAGAAAGGAACTTTACTATTGAACAGGTGACAGGAATGCTTCTTACCAAACTGAAAGAGACCGCTGAGAATGCGCTTAAGAAGCCTGTAGTCGACTGTGTTGTTTCTGTAAGTATGAGACGTTTGGTATCAATCTGATGACTGACTTACTAAATGATTGCAGCATTCAATTGCCCATTAAACTTGAATATTCGGGTACTTGTCTTTTCTTTTTAAAACTGGATCTTGGGTCTCTTCAAAACTAGACAAATCATTAATGGTAAAATGTCTTAAATTGCTGCTGCTTAGCGGCGTAATTGAGATTTGATCCCTGCCGCTGGCTCTTCCCTCCTAAAACGAGTGACTTGTGAGACAGGATGGAAGGAGATTCTCAAAAAGTCCCTTTGTCTTCATGCAATGCTTTCTTTTTTTTCTCTTGCAACTGGAATGCATGCAGTTAGAAGGGTACCTCAGCTGTGCTCTGTGCAAACTACACGCTGGTGGTGACTGCTTGCTAAAGACAGCTCTTGTAAATGATAATAGTGACCATCTGATCTTTTTGCAGGTTCCTTCTTTCTACACAGATGCAGAAAGGAGATCTGTGATGGATGCTACACAGATTGCTGGTCTCAACTGCCTGAGACTAATAAATGAAACCACTGCAGGTAATACATTCCTTTCTCTGCCTCACCGAATATTAGATAAAGGGGTTTTTAATCTGTCACTGATCCATGCTCTCGGGAATTACTGCTGGGTTTGTACACTAAAACCAGAGTAGTTGATCGTAAAGTTTCTTAAGCTCTGATCTGTTTGGGGTTTTTTGTTGTTATTACTTTAGAGGCATAAAGCTATTTCTTGAATATCTGTTTTAATGCAGCTGCTAGGAAGGGCTGATACTGTTTCATGTTCTTCCATGTTTCTTTAACGTTGGGCATTTTGTTTAACGAGAGATCAGTTTCTGCACCTTGAAGTAAGATGAAATGCTGATGCTCTTTACTGGTGCACCCCTTATTTATTCAGGAATCGCAAAGCCCAGTGTCCTAACTATACTGTCTGACTCTTGTTTCTGTGTAGTTGCCCTTGCGTATGGGATCTATAAGCAAGACCTGCCCGCCTTGGAAGAGAAGCCACGGAATGTTGTTTTTGTGGATATGGGGCATTCTGCATATCAAGTTTCTGTTTGTGCATTCAACAAAGGAAAACTGAAAGTAAACAATCTGTTATGCATCCCTTGTAATTACCTGTAGAAATACTCATCAGCACACACACAGCAGCCTTGCCTGGCTTCACATAAGCGCGTCCAGACAGCTCAATTCATGTTCTTAAAATTGCACTTTGTCTGGAGTTACAAGTAGGGCAGGGAGCTGGAGAGTTCTGAGCGATAGGTGGAGGAAGCAAACGCGCCTTAATCAGCAGACTTTGGCAAAGAATAAAACCCCTGGAGTAAATGATCTGTTCAGAGATTATCATCTCTGACTGGGTGCTGCTTCAGAAAATACTCCAGTTTGGTGGCGAGATCCAGCATTGAAGCAGGAAATCCAAGGGGGGTGGGACAACTTAATGTTCACTGTGGTGCTCATGGGAAAGAGTAAAAACATTCTGAATTACTTTAAGCTGAAATGGAAGCTGAGCAAGTTACTGTGTACTTGTAAGTGGCCGAGGCATGACTGCTTTCCAGCAAACACCAACACTTCTCAGTGGGCTTTTTCACCATCGCCATCTGGACTCTTGCCGGTTCCAGTAACTTTCTCTTCATTGGCTAGAGAAACAAACACAATTTTTAAACCATGGGGTAGTGACATCAAGAGAGGGCAAGAGGTCTGAAAACACTAGCTGTGTTTTAGTTCTGTTTCTTTTTGTGAGGAAATGTAACCTGCTTTGTGTTTCTCTTAGATTTCTCTTTTAAACTTTGAAAACACAGAGGTATTGAGGTGATGCTTTTGAGTATAGAATGGAGAGATGGAGAGCAAGGCAGTTAAAGCAATGTAGAGACCACACCCTGTCTGAAAGGGTACTGAGAATAGTGTGATACTTTACTGATTTCTACTCCTAAAAAGAAAAATGAAGTTCACAGTATTTTAAAGACTAGACTCTGCTGAGGTGAATGGGCTACAGATGCTCCTTGCAGATAATTCCCTCATCAAAAGCAAGCACCTGTTTGCAAGAGTTAATAACACTTATTCTCTTTATGTTTTATTTTTAGCTTGGTGTGAACATGTTCCACCCTTATGAGGCATCAAATATTAAACTGGCATATGATTCAAAGTGACAGTGGCTGAGCAGAGTTTGGATACTCCAGTCTGCTTACAGTACAGGTTACCAAACGGAGTGTTGCTAAGCTGGAGCTCGTAGCGGCTGTGTGTACACGCCGAGATCCTTGTGAGAGTTACCACTCACAAAGAGGTCTGGTGTTTGTGTAGCTGCCAGAATTTGTCAGAGGGTTCTTTCTCCAACAGTGTTTTGAACATACCTACTATCAGCTACAAAAAGTGTGGGCTAATCATGGTTTAGACCAGATGTTAGTGTGCCATTCTGCTTAGATTGCCCTGAAATCGGAGAGAAGAGCTTAACTGTTGCTAGCAGTGTCCACGGAGGGTGGCAGATGAGGGTGGGGCATTGTGTTACTGTTCAGGGCAGGGTAGATTTCTAGACCAGCCTGATCAAAAAGCTCCTTGCTGATTGATGATGGAAAGGGCAGAATTATTGAACTATATCGGATTTTTCTGTTGTGCTTGCACCAGTATAATTTTTCCTCTGTAGTAATGTTATGACACTTGCCTTGATTCAAAGTTGGACTATATTTGAAACAAATACTTTGCCATTAACTGCTAATTGGCTTCACTGAAATAGCAGCAAATTGTGCTGTAACTCAAGAGGTTTTTTTTTTTAAGGTTCTTGCTACGTCATTCGATACGACGCTTGGAGGCAGGAAGTTTGATGAGGTGTTAGTCGAGTACTTTTGTGAGGAATTCGGGAAGAAGTATAAACTAGACATCAAGTCTAAGATCCGTGCGTTGCTGAGGCTGTACCAGGAGTGTGAGAAGCTGAAAAAGCTGATGAGCGCTAATGCTTCTGATCTGCCGATGAACATTGAATGCTTCATGAACGACATCGATGTCTCTGGGACAATGAACAGGTAATGCTTGTGCTTTCGGGGGTAAGCTTTAGAGTGCCCTTCAGGCAGGAAGTGTGAAATACCAGCTGGTAGGACTGGAGAGAGGTGTCACATGTAAGAACAACATGCACAGGGTTGCTGCTCAGAATGATAATGTTTAGAGACTGGGCAGTGGCCTTGAGTTAGGAGGGAGGGCTGTGAGTGCTGCAAGTGTCCCTGAATTCTAGAACCAAGTTTGTCTGGGGTGTGAATAAGCTTAAAACTGCTACGGGGGAGGGAGAGAAAACCCTGCAGTGCAGAGTCAAAGCATCGTTCTTTCCATTTTGGCAGTTGTATTTCCCAGATGAGCTTGTTTATAGTATGCTACAGCTTTATTTATGGCTTCTTCCAACAGAGGCAAGTTCTTAGAGATGTGTGAGGGGCTTCTGGCAAGAGTGGAACCACCCCTTCGCAGCGTGCTGGAGCAAGCCAGTGAGTGTGTTTGCATTCTGTGTGTGGAAAAGAGACGTACGTAATGCAAGCGTCCTTTGGGTGTTGACAGAACCTGGACAGGTGGATTCAGCCCAGCTAACAATTTCTTAGCACCACTTGTAAGCTTTTTAAACTATGTCACACAAGCTAAGATCTGAAATTCTTACTGCTTAGAAACTTCAGAGAGCAAGCTTAAAACAATGGGTCCAGTAAAACTTTTAGCTTATAATGTCAGCATATTCCTGTAAAACAAACATTTAATCTACAAAAACTGTCTGACTCCTTTCTAGAGTTAAAGAAGGAGGATATTTATGCAGTAGAGATAGTTGGTGGTACCACGAGAATCCCTGCTGTAAAAGAGAAGATCAGTAAATTTTTTGGCAAAGAAGTCAGTACAACTTTGAACGCGGATGAGGCTGTTGCACGAGGTTGTGCACTGCAGGTAAAAAGTGCTGTTTGTTTTAGCTCCGAGTATTTTTATCGAAATCCATAAATATTCGAGGCACAGGTGACATGAAAGATAGTTAGTGCATATCATAGAGTGGATTTGAATAAGCTTGAGGAAAGCAGATGGAAGAGTGAGGAGAGCAGCTTTAAGTGATTCCTTTGTGCTGTGTGCCTGAGCCAGATCAGCAGATCTGGGTAGCTTGGAGTGAAACTTGCTCTCTGCTGCTGTGCTGGAAGCCGGGAGTCTGACAAAGCTCATATGGTGATGTTTTCTCCTCCTGGCTCCTTTGGAGGTCTAGGTACAACACTGCTGATAAACTGGTGATGTGGCAATTTCATGACAGAACACGATGGGAACAGAAGCTTAGTTTCTTGCTACTGGAAATTAGTGTCCTGAGATGGGTTGGTTGCTACTGAATGGCTTAAGCTGTAGTAAATACTCTGTAGTTACTGTTGCTGCCATCTCTCGACTGCACCTTAGTTTTGCTCTGATCACCTCACTTCTCTCTTCAGATGTTTAATATGTACTTGCAGCTCTGTTCCATCAGTGTGTGAGCTAACTACTGGAATCTGCTTAAAGAGAAGACCTGACATGCTAGTATGCAGAGCCTCTGGTGCTGCGTCACTCGATAGTAACTGTAATGGAGACTTTGTGATCTGTTAGCACTAAAACCAGCTTGGATCCAAACCACAGCAAGCCACACATGATGGCTCTGAATGAAAACTTGTGCATTTCCCTTTTCGGAGTGAACAGATGGTGACAGCTTCCTGAAAAGGCAGGGGACATGTGAGCTTCCAGTGCTGCTTATGGCACGTCCCAAGTCCAGCAGTACTAGTCTCACTTAACCCAGAGTAAATCCGCATATGAAGCAGCGTAAATAGCTACTTGCTGAACTAAATGATTATTCGCCTGGAGTTGGAATGTTTGTAACGTGGCTCTTGTGCTCTTTCAGTGTGCGATTTTATCCCCGGCTTTCAAAGTGAGAGAATTTTCTATCACAGATCTGATACCATATCCTATTTCTCTACGATGGAATTCGCCAGCAGAGGAAGGGTTAAGGTAAAAAAAGGGGTATTCAGTCATCTTGGATGATTCCATACAGCTTAAACCTGGTGACAGTGAGAGTAAATAACACTTGTGGGACAATGCCCACTGAGCAGTTCAAGCTTTGATGCTTTTTTTTTAAGTTGATGATGGTAGAAAACAAGGATGGGTGGCAGTTTAGCACTTCCTACAGGGCTGTTGGTCTTCCTGGAGTCACGGAATGGTGGCAGTTGGGAGGGACCTCTGCAGATTGAGTCCAACCCCCCTGCCAGAGCAGGGTCACCCAGGGCAGCCCACACAGGAACAGAGCCAGGTGGGGTTGGAATCTCTCCAGAGCAGGAGACTCCACAGCCTCTCTGGGCAGCCTGGGCCAGGCTCTGTCACCCTCACAGGGAAGAAGTTTCTCCTCATGTTGAGGTGGAACTTCCCGTGTTTCCCCTTGCGACCATCACCTCTCGTCCTATCCCAGGGCACCACTGACAAGAGCCTGGCCCCTTCTACTTGACCCCCACCCTGCAGAGATTTGTAACCATTCATCAGCTCCCCTCTCAGGCTGCTCCTCTCCAGTCTCAACAGCCCCAGGGCTCTCAGCCTTTCCTCAGCAGAGAGATGTTCCAGCCCCTTCAGCATCCTTGTAGCCTCCCTTGGACTCTCTCCAGTATTTCCCTGCCCCTCCTGAACTGGGGAGCCCAGCACTGGACACAGTACCCCAGCTGTGGTCTCACTAGTGCAGAGTCTTCACTAGTCCCTTGCCCTGCTGGCCACATTCTTCTTTATGCCCCCCAGGAGACCTTGGCCTTCCTGGCCAGAAGGGCACATTGCTGTCCCCTGGAGAACTTACTGTCCACCAGGATGCCAAGGTTCCTCTCCACGGGGCTGCTTTCCAGTGGGTCAACCCCTCCCCGGCAGTGGTGCACGGTGCTGTTCCTCCCCAGGTGCAGGACTCTACACTTGCCCTTGTTGAATTTCGTGAGGTTTGCCTTTGCCCAGCTCTTCAGCCTGTCCAGATCTCACTGGTCGGCAGCCCAGCCTGCTGGGGTATCGGCCACTCCTCCCACTTGAGTATCATCAGCAGACTTGCTGAGGGTGCACTCCTGTGTTATTCTAACCTAAACAGGAGGCTCTTTTGTCACTAAGAAGCTTTTTCTTCAGAAACAAAAAGTCTGACTTATCAGACGCATTATCCCACTGAACAAGTGCTCTGTTTTCTGTTCCAGTGACTGTGAGGTCTTCCCCAAGAACCACGCTGCTCCCTTCTCGAAGGTCCTCACCTTCTACCGGAAGGAGCCGTTCACTCTGGAGGCGTACTACAGCGCTCCCAAGGAGCTGCCTTACCCTGATCCCGCTATAGGTTAAGACCCTTCTGGACCGCTTAAGCTTTGTTAATAGTCTTGTACATGTTTCAGGAGTTTGTCTGATCTCCTCTGGAAAGTAAAATGCTGTAGGGACAGGTTTCCATGGTCGTGGAGTTACAGCAGAGTGGAGTAACATGGAGTTTATGGATATATAGGCTAAGTAAAGAGCGTCCTAATGCTGGAGCAAACCTGAAAGGGGAGTCTGAGTTGTGCAGTTTTACTGTGATACCAGTGACACCAGCTTTTCCAGCATACTGTAGAGACTTTCTAATCGCTGTGTGTCCTAATGAGTAAAAAATGGAATTGTTTGGCTTGAGTAGCGCTTGATATGCTCTGAGCACATCTCGGTGATCTGCTGTCAGCAGCAGTCAGGTTTTTACATCCAGTGATTAAGGTAATCAAATGGTATGTTTTGGTTTGGTTTTTTTCCTCTGGGATTGTTTAGCTCACTTCTTGGTTCAGAAGGTCACTCCTCAGACAGATGGATCCAGTTCAAAAGTGAAGGTCAAGGTTAGAGTGAACATCCATGGTATCTTCAGCGTTTCAAGTGCGTCTTTGGTGGAGGTTCACAAGTCTGATGAGAATGAAGAGCCAATGGAAACCGATCAGCACGCAAAGGAGGAAGAGGTAATAGTCATCGCTGCTCTCGGCTGCTTCGCTACGCGGTGAAGCGCAACTGGCCAAGGGCTGGGAAGGGTCTAAGACTTGTGGAAGGATTTAGATGTGTAGCAACTAAAATACAAAGCACTAACAGAAGTACGTTGTGCCAGTGACATGTCTCGTAACTCAGACTGAGGTATGGGTGAGGTCCTTATTTGCGCTCAGGGTGTTGCTTGCCGAAGCAAAGGTTTATAGTCAAAGCTGAGCTTCTGCTTCAGCTTTCATTCTTTTGCCTCAAGAGCGTTAGGCGTGAGGTGATCAGCCTAGGAACTGAGCCGATCCGCGTGTGTGTTGTTTAATATCTCAAATTTCATCTCTGAATTTCAGAAGATGCAGGTAGACCAGGAAGAGCAACAAAAGACTGAAGAACAACAGCAGGCCCAACCTGAAAATAAGGCAGAGTCTGAAGAAATGGAGGTAACATGAACATCTGAGACTTCTCTTTTCTTACGGGGTGCTCGTGGAAGACTCATGAGAACACATAGTGTGTGTGAGAGTATCTGGTGCCTTTGTCACAGCTCTGGAAGCTGAACTTTTAATATATTGGTAGTGTGTGCTGTGATTACAGTTCTACAGATACATAAATGACATGAAGTGCAGACCTGTCAGGTGACCTGGTACTGATAAAATGGGTGAACTTTCCCGTTGAAGAAATAATGTAGTTTTCAGTACCTGAAGTACTAGAAGAGTGTCACGCTGTAAGCGCTGTCACTCCCAGGATTGTATTGGTGTGGCCAGAAAAGGGGCAGTAGTTGGATTGATTGCCTCAGTGCAGCAGTTGCAGAGTCAGAATGACAGTGGTGGGTTGTTCCGCTCTCCGGGTGCGCTGACTGTCATACCTTCTCTGAGTCTTGAATGCTCACCCGCAGCTGACTGCTGGTGCCGGTTGTGCTTTGACTGTATCTCTTCAATACAGACTTGTCAGGCTGACTCAAAAGACAAGAAGGCGGATCAACCCCCCCAAGCCAAGAAGGCTAAAGTGAAGACTACGACTGTGGACCTTCCCATTGAGAATCAGCTGGTGTGGCAGATCGGGAAGGACATGCTCAACTTATTCATTGAGAATGAGGTAAACTCTTACGTGCCTGAGCTAAAAATTGCACCAGTTGATGTCCAGAGACTTGACTTTTTCATCACATGTGGTTAATGGCTGAGGGTGGTCAAGGAAAGAGGAAAAGAAAATGCTTTTTTTTTTTTTTTTTGAGGTGAGGAATGGTGCTTCATGGAGCCAAAATATATTCTGCCTGGGAAGCGAGTGCTGGAGGGGTAATTCTCGGGGGGGGGTCACTTCCACAGTCACCTGCAGTTACGAGGTGCTCGATGGCTGCTGCCATCAGTGGGAAAGTTCCCCAACTGGAGCGAGGTTGTTCCATACTGCATCCCACCCAAACTGAAACCAGCTTTTATTCCTGTTGCGTTTAGAACAGTGCTGTAAACCACAGTACTCCAGAATCTTTACTCAAACAAGGCTTTGCTGGCAAGGCATCCTGGCGGTACATGGTAAATAATTAGCTTTTTAGCCAACTAATTGGACAACTTCTTCACAGGGGAAGATGATAATGCAGGATAAGCTGGAGAAAGAGAGGAATGATGCCAAGAATGCGGTGGAAGAGTACGTGTATGATATGAGAGACAAACTCTGCGGCGTTTACGAGAAATTCGTTAGCGAAGATGTAAGTACCGCTACCTTGGGTGCCTTCCCGTGCTTTTTGTTGTGATGAGCAGTTGTGCTTTACTAACCTCTGACCTGTAGCAGATAGTAAAGACAGTATCTGATAAAATTAGACTGTATTTTCAGACTTTAGGTTTGGATAAATAGCTTTTAAGCTTTCTGGCTCTGAAGATCACCTTCTGAATGTGGCCCTAGTCCAAGCAGATGGCACCAGGGATGGGTTGCGTGTGCTTTCCCAAAACAGTCACAGCAATTCAGATGATAGCAGACCAGGAGTGCTTGCACCATCACTTTAGGGCAACCTTTTACTTTACAGCTCTTTGTCAATATTTAGGAATAGTTAAACCCAAAAATAAATCGGATAACGCATTAGTCTGACTAAATGTGGTCACTGTATCTGAACAGGTTGCCTAAAAATCTCTTGGTATTATTAATTATCTTCCCCTGGTGTTCTGGAGGAGCGTGGTGTGTAATTACTCTAATCATAAGTTGGATGGTTAGTCTGATGCATTACTCGAACTCTTGACTAGATCCCTGCTGATTACCACGGGTGCCTTGCCAGCGGGGTCCCTGTGGCAGAGCTAAAACTGGGGCAAGCCAAGCGAGACTTATGGCACCTTTGCCAGAGAGGTTTCACTCTGCTCGCAGAGGTGCTGTTGTATAGTGCTGATGAAAATGTGAGTTGGCTCACCTGCTTCCTCTGGATTGTTTCAGGATCGAAATAGTTTCACGCTGAAGCTGGAAGATACAGAAAATTGGCTTTATGAAGATGGTGAAGACCAACCCAAGCAGATTTACATTGATAAATTGACAGAGCTGAAGGTAAGTGGGGTTCTTATGTTGGAATTCCCTGACCTAGAGAGCGTGTTCAAGTGAGGAGCTGTCTTAGATCTGCTGAGTCGGCGATCGGCACTGGTGCCAAACTCCTTCGTTCGCTTACGAAGTACACGAGGAGCAGATCTCCAGGAGACCTGCAGCAGCACAGGGCTGAGGGAGGCTTGGTCCCTCCTGTAGGTGGAGGGGAAGGTTCCAGGGAGTTCAGAAATGCTGCTGTATCTCCTCAGATCCTGCAGGGTCGTGCCGTGATGGCGGGTGGGTTTTGATATCCTCTCTTCTACTTTGTTTCAGACTCTGGGTCAGCCTATTCAGGCAAGATTTCAAGAATCAGAGGAAAGACCAAAAGCATTTGAGGACTTAGGGAAGCAAATTCAACACTACATGAAAACGGTTCATGCCTTCAAAGCAAAGGTATTTCCGAACTTCACTTGCGGCCAGCGCAGGGAAGCGGTACAAGTCTTTGGTGAATTTGAAGTACGCCTCTTTAAAGGAAGCTGGTGCACCCTCCTGGCTGGCTTCAGAGATCTCCATATTTACCATCTTTTCAGAAGTTGGCTTGAAAATCTGACAGGCTTTTTTTTTTTTTTTGTAAGCGGGTGTTGATTTCCTCATGGAGGGAAAATGCCAGCAGCAGCAGAACTGCAGCGCTCTGGTGACAGAGCGGTGGCTGGTCAGCTCAGGTGCTCTGCTAACTAGAACAGTCTTCCAGCTTAATGGTCTTTCTAGTATTTTGAAGGGAAAATTTTGAAGAGAAACATGCAGTCTAGATGTTCAAAACAAATATTTATAGAGCAACTACTCCCTTGGCTGTTTCAGGATGAACAGTATGACCACCTGGATGAAGCAGATGTCGCAAAAGTGGAGAAGAGCGCAAATGAAGCCATGGAGTGGATGAACAATAAGCTTAATCTTCAGAACAAGAGAAGTCTTACCTTGGACCCAGTGATAAAAGCTAAAGACATACAAGCTAAAACTAAAGTAAGCCTTTTGTGGAAACAGTGAATTGTGCAGTGTCTTTCTGTTCCTTGGTCTAGTTTTTTGCACTCTGAGAAAAACTGTGGTGAGAAGTCTATAATGGAAGGACAGTGATTGGGTATTAATCTGCTAGGCATGGATGGGGGAACATCAGCCCTCCACTGGAATATCCACCTGGTGTGGTGAGCAACAGGTTAAAGTGCAGCTGTTGGTAGAGGAAAACATTTCACAGAACCATCGAATGGGTTGGGTTGGAAGGGGCCTTACAGATCATCTCCATCCAACCCCCTGCCGTGGGCAGGGGCACCTCCCACTAGAGCAGGTCACTCAGAGCCCTGTCCAACCTGCCCTTGAACACCCCCAGGGATGGAGCATCCACAGCTTCCCGGGGCAGCCGGTGCCAGGCTCTCACCACCAGCAGAGGGAAGAATTCCCCTAACTGTTGTATTTCTATTTTTCTAGGAATTGACAAGTATTTGTAATCCTATAGTCACCAAACCAAAACCCAAAGTAGAACTCCCCAAGGAGGAGCAGAAACCGACGGAACCGAATGGACCAGTAGAAGGCCAGGGGGATGGCAGCGGTGGGTCCCCAGGGGCCGAGCAGAGCACCGCTGCCACTGCTCCCCCCACAGCTGCGGAGAAGAAGCTCCCTGAGATGGACATTGACTGAATTGCAGCACTTGTTTATATTATTGCAAACTCCAATAAAGCTTTAAGTTGTCAACTTTGTATGTTCTGAATACGAACCGAAGCAAGCGAAGCGGTAGCGCAGCACTCGTAGGAATGGGTGCTGAGGTTTGGTCAGCGCATCGAGTCAGAAGGCTCAGGTAGCTCAGCCCTCCCACCAGCAGCCTCTCCTCCCCTTACGGTTGGGGGGGAAGTTTCGGTGTCCTCACCACACCTCCAGGAACAGCCGCCAGCTGAGTCTCCACTTTTACTGTCCAGGGTGAGTCGCTCTTCTCTTCAAGCAGCAATGTTGGTTGTTCCTCCTCCCCTGGGGGTTGCAGCACCAGTGTTTATATGAAGTGCCCCTTGCCCCAGGACTGAGAAGAGGAGGAGAGGGAGATGCTCCTGCTGCAGCCAAAGCATCATCTGTTTGCTCATCTGGCATTACCGCACTGTCCTCCTTTGTGCTTGAACAGTTCCTCGTGATGCCAGCTTCCCTGAGCCTCAGCAGGGCTCTTCTCAGCCCTGACATCACCTGACAGATAGAGCTGCAGCTCTGCCCTCCTGCCCAGCAGCCTGGACACGCTCTTAGCCACCCTCCCCTGCTCCTTACACCCTCTCCACTTCTCTCTACTTAACTTGGCTGCTTCTAGCAAGAGTGAACATGTCTCTTCCAGCTGCTGCTCACACTCCATTCTCACTTGTTTAACCTGGGGAGGGGGTGTCCTTGCTTCCACCAGGCCTCCTGGGGTTGGGACTCTGATTGGGTTGGGTTTTGTTTGGGGGTGGTTTTTTTTTTCCCCCCTCCCAGGAAAACAAACACCTGCCTCCTTGGGCCTTTTTTCTTTTCTTTTTTTTTTTAATGAGCTTTATACCCTGATTTGCTTCTACTCCTGCTTGCCATTAAACTTGCAAAGATGAATTTGTATGTATTAAAATCCGAAGCTCAGAACCTACTGGGATATTGCAAGAAATAAATGCACTGGATTCTACCGGATCACCTTCTCCAGCTGTTGATTGCGATCAGGAGGAGAGGGCGGGGGGGGGACGGACGTGGGGCTGAGTCCTCCGCTGCTGGAGGTGAAGTTGTGCAAAGAGTCCCCTCCAACCCGCTCTTTAGGTGGAGCTAATACTTGGGGGAGGGAGGAGGGCGGCGAGGGGAGGCCCCCAGCTTGGCGGTGGCAGCTCC
>JAAGNO010020984.1:2261-14386 GCA_033439905.1 Ceryle rudis | reverse complement strand
TCCCCTCTCAGGCTGCTCTTCTGCAGCTGCACAGCCCCAGGGCTCTCAGCCTGGCCTGGGCACAGAGATGCTCCAGCTCCTCAGCATCTTCCCAGCCTCTGCTTGAGTCTCTCCAGTAGTTCCTTGTCTCTCTTGAACTGGGGAGCTCAGAGCTGGACACAACACTCCAGAGGTGGCCTCACTAGTGCAGAAGAACCTCCCTTGACCTGCTGGCTGCACCCTTCTGAATACACATATATAATACATATCATATATATATTTTAATCCTCTGTTTTAGCCCAGCTTTGAAAGTGATTGCAGCCACTCCTGACCTCAGTATCTCCAGTAATCCTATAAAGAAAAATCTTTTGACTTCTTGCAACTCTCCTTATTAAAGGTAAAAATTCCTGATGCTTCTTCTCAGCCCATTCCCTGCTCCTAGCACGCTCTGTGTTGCTCAGAGAGACCTTGTCCCCTGGACCCAGGAAGGGAAGACAAATACTGCCATCAGGTGCAGGATGAACCCGGGGCACGAGGCAGCATCTCTGTGTGAGGTTTGTTGTTGTGGCAGCTGCCGCAGGTACTGCTAATCCAGTTACTTCTTATTAGGGACTTCTGGGCAGTTTTACCTCAAACTGCTCATTTTAAGTGAGGCTTCTTCAGGAAGAGGCAGGACTGGGGTGTTGGGAGGAGAGAGAGGAACTCAAAACTGCCAGAGGATGGGGGATTTTGGAGAGGGTGGATGCGGACTGGAGCCCACTCCAGTGGTGAGGGTGACCAAGGGTAACTCTTCCAGCTTCAGCTGCCTCTGGGTTTGAGGCTCCTGGCCGTGTGCGGTTCCGTGATGCTCTCACAGCCTTTGGGCTTTGGCACCCCTGACCGTAGCTCAAGGCGAGTCCATTATGTGTGGCCTGAATTACCTGCTCTGGGATCAGGTTGGATTGCGTTAGACCCCGGTGTAGGAACTCTTCAGAGCTGCCTAATTCAGTCTCTTCAGGTTCAGCATCAGTTAAACTAAATCAAATTAGTGCTGTTCTAATTCTGAATAAGGAAATGCCTACGAGGGGCCTTAATGCACTTTGAGTAACCACTTTAAATTTGCACCTTTTAATTCATTTAAATTTTTAAGGTGCTTAAAAGCTTGTCTGCACATCATTTGTGGGCACTTTCCTTATCTCGGCTGGCACAGCTGAGGGGGGGAGGAAAAAATGATTTGATACAGGTTGAATAGGAGAGGCTTGATAAAGGTTGGTTGGTTTTTGTGGTGCTGTCAAGTTAGTTTTATTTTAATTTGCTTTAGGGTATAACTCACTTCAGGGTGTTTCCTTGAATTTTTAAAAAATTCTTGTTATTTTTATTTTTATTTGAATTTAAGTTTCTCATTAAAGCAAAATGAAGCATTTCTGGTCTTCTGCAGTTGCTTAGAAAACTTCGTATTCGTATATACGCCTGGGAATGTGCTGTAAAGCTCTAAAAGCAGTTGATCACTTTTTTTTTGTTTGGTTTTTTTTGAAGCGCTTGATTCTAAGCTTAAGTCACGATTTTGAGAAGCATAGCCATGTTTTCTGAACACAGAGGCCACTGAACTGTGCTTTTCACCTCTCATAAAGATGAGACTTCGGATATTTCCATGCACAAAAAGGTCTAGGAAAGTCGTCTTTAAAAAAAAAAAAATCCCCTTAATAATCTTTTCACAGACTTCTGCTCAGCACAAAATTTGCCATCTAATGAATGATACAGGCAGATTCTGCTTAATTGACAACGTTTAACCAAAAAGCCAGGATCATCCCAGTCTGGGTGGTAACTCTTTGCAGATGACTGAGAGGAGCTTCTGCTGATGGGAGCAATTGCGGCCCCCACTTCCACTCCTAAACAAACCCAACAAAGGCTGTAATTTCTCGTTTCGTAACAATATTCTCTCTGCATCTGCAGCTGAAGTTCTGGCTGTGAAACATCCCAAACCTGTTCACTGCGCTTAAAAGATAACTATTTGCCAGCATGTAGAATGTCAGTCTGTGTGTTTGAATAAGGAAAAGCCACTTACATAATCCATTAGCAAGCTGCTGGTCTGCAGTTTCTTGGTAATAAGATAAAGAACAAGCTTGGAACACCTTTCCCACAGCAACTGCAAATGCTTCCATGTGTTCTTCCCTCTTAAATCATATTTGCTTCTTGGAATAAGGCCTGAACCTCCTGGTGGGAAGGAAGACCTGGAGGAGCTGTGGGGGGCAGGAATAGCTGGGCGGGAGGACCGCGGGGGAACTGTACCTGGGTGGCTTTTTTTTTTTTTGGGGGGGGGGGGAGTGAGGAAAAAAGGTGTAAATTGCAGAGCCCAGTCACAGGAACCGTTTGCTGGTCTGTTGCTAAAGCTCTTATTTTCTGTATCTCCTGACCGAGCAGCCGGGTTAGATCCAAAACCTTCTCCAGAGCTGAAAGCCTTCCCTCTTCTTTCCACTCTTCCAGACAAATCTGTCAGGTTCAGTTGGTTATTTTTTCCACTACTCTTTTTCTGGAGTTGTTGGTCTATTTAAAAATGAAGTTGTCTTATTTATTACAGAATTGTCTTATTTACTACAGAAAAGAGGGACATTTCCTCTGGAGCCAAATGCTAAAGTAAATCCATCAGCAAAAGCCAGATGTGAAGGGAAGGAGATGAAAGTCTGTCTAGTGGAAAAAACCCCTCTTGCTTTGCCTCCCCTTAAAGCCCTTTTTACTCCCTGACTTGATGCCTACCCCCCACACCCTGAATATGCTGCTGTTTCTGCAGAGAGTCTTGGCCAGGAGCATTATATCCTTCAAGCAGCAAGCCAGAGAACTGAGCAAACGAGCATCTCTGGATTAAGATTCTTCTTTTTCTCTGACCTAGGCTCAAATTGCCTGTAACATCCTGAAGGCTGTGAAATATTCCTCTTCCATCTTTCTCTCACCCATCCCCTGTCCCTAGTCAGAGTCCTTTAGCCCTTGCTGGGTTTGGATCCAATTCTGCTGCTGTTTGGCTGAGCCTGGATGCAGGGTCTGTAGCTGTAGAGCTCTGGATGTGCTTCAAGGTTACAGGCTGCCACCCCCTCCAGGACAAGAGACTTTACAGATGGCTCTGGCCTTAGGAGGAGTTCTGGCTGTTAGAGGCCCCACGGTAGACCAGACACCCCCTCTTTTTGGGGTCACATATGGTAGTTGGTGCACACAGCCAAAGACCTTGCATAGGCTCTCACATAAAACTCTCCTTGCCTTTAGGGAGATGAAGAAAAATAGACTCTATTAAAGGTGAGAAGGTTTTGCATGCTAATATCTGCCTCAGTTTCCTCTTGGTTCTTCAGCAATTTGGGGGATTCTGTGTTTTTGTCAGGGCAGACTTTGCTTCCCAGTTCATGGCATCTCAGCAGCCTAGTGCCTCCAGTTTTGCTACCTTCACCCATCGATGTTTCCCAGCTGCTCCATCAAGTTGCCCTTTTCCTCTCCCCTTTCCACTTGACTCTAATGTAGTTGCAAAATGGGTACTAACACCTGGCTTCTTTGTTTGGTTTGGGGGATATTGTGGCTTCAGATCCTTCTGGCAGTGGGATCCTTCCTGCCCAACCACCCTCCCTCACATCATCAGTGGGCTGCTGGGGAAGAGTCATGAAAAAGTTAATGCTGCATTTTCTACCATCTGTAGCTAGCATCGGTTTAACCAGGGTCTCTGCCAGCTTGTGACTGATACATTGCTCCACAGAAATTGGAGTGATGCATGGATTGCCCTCAGAGCAGAGTGCCATCAGCTTGTCCCGTCCTTGGCTGCACAACTGAAGTGACATAAAGCTGCCAGGGGAGAGATTTTTTTTCCCTTGTGCTTTCCAGCAACAAGTGGAGGCACAAAATGCTCTTAAAGTTTGGAAATAGGAAGGACTGTCTGAGAGAATTGGCTGTTGCCAAGTACTATGAGCCTGGCATCACTCTGTTAGAGGAGTTAATGGGAAGGGCAGAGCCTGAGCTCTCAGCTGTGACCAAAGATGTGACCTGGGGTGGACCAGCAGCTGCTTTAGAAGGATAATTTAGGAAGCCATGGGGAGAAATCCACCGCTGCCAGCATCTCTCAGGAAGTTTTTCCATCTCTCCCTACCAGTTTCATCATCATCAGAGTCTGGTTATAAGGCAGATAAGACATAAAAGAAATATTTAAAAAAAATCTGGGTAACGCTGCCCTTTGGGAATCTGTCATACAGTTGAGAGCTACTTGGTGCTCTAGAACAAGGTTCTTTGATTTCTGCTCCCCCAAGACAACCATATAAAGGCTGGAGCAGGTTTTGCCCCTGGTGGGTGGAGGGGAAAAAAGGTTTCTTGGATTCATCTCTCAGCCATCCTTGAGCCCCCTTAGGTTAGAGACTGTCTGATCCCCACTTGAAAGGCAGTTTTGGAAAACTTTCCCACAGATGCTTACAGCCAAGATTGCTTCAAATCCTGTGCGTCCCACTTCATTTCACATAATTAGGAGCTGTGACTTCCCTGACCTGACTCTTTGTGTCTTGAAATGAGATTTTTTTTCAACACAGCAACCCACCCAGGAGAAATTGAAAGCAAACTGATTATCCATGTGGGATGGCTCTGACCTCCTGGTATTATAAGGATTGAACAACTTCTTGCTAAATTCACTTAATCTTCCCCCCCACCCCTTTTAAAACATAGACTGTCTTATACTTCAGGAGAAGTACAATCCACTTATGTATTCAGTGCCCACTTTCCCTTTGCTTATTGGAATCACTTTTGCATCCTGTGATCCTGAATCTCAGGTCTGAGCTGAGAGAAAGGGGCAGAGCCGGGTATCAGCTGCAGGCTCAGAAACGTTGTGCCTGAATCAGACCAGAGTCTCCCACACACTGCAGCAAAACCAGCAGTGTACTTAGGATAAGGAGAAAATGGAACAGAGTTCCCAGTCGAGGGGACCTTGCCTGTATGCAGATCCAGCCTTGCTGGAAATGAGAGAGAACAGCAGAGGCTTCAGCTTCTGGAGCAACGAGGCAACACATTGTGGCTCAGGTACAGAGCCAAGATGTAAGAAATGTGGGACGACTTCTGATCTGACCTTAGACAAATTGGTTTTGCAGCTCTTCCTTCACAGCAGCAGTGTGACCCTCGGGACTTTTCACCCTTTGCTCACGCTGCTCTGCTGCTTCACTGTCTGCTTCTCCCCTGGGTGTACGTAGGGTTGTGAGCCCAGGTTAGTACCCCACAGCAGAAGATGAACCTTTTAGGAGTATGGCACCAAAAATGAACCTTACTGAGAAATGAGGATGACAGACTGTGGCTTGGTGCTGGAATGGGGAGCTCTGGTCATCCGTGTTCCATCCCAGCCCTCCAAGCCCTCAAACTGGGGGGAACTCTGACACTTTCCTGAAATCTGCCTTTCTACATTTCATGCAGGCAGAGAGTCTGTCAAGCACATTACCTAAAATTAGCAGCAGCAGCAGTTTAAGTTGCATATAAAATTAATCTGATTGGATTTTAAAGAGGGAGGCTTATAATAAACAAGGCTGGTGCTGTTTACAAACCTCACTGCAATATAATTATATTTTTCAGCATGAGTTGAGAGCTACAAGAGTGGCTCGTCCAGTAGCAGCTTTATTACATTCGGCAAGTCTTAATGAATAGGGAGCAGATTGTAAAATATTGTATATTTTTATTGTTATTCACGCAGGTGAGAGTTTTGCAGCAAGGAGGTCACTGGCTTTATTGCTTTAGGTACTCGGGGAAGAGAAAGTTGCCAACATTCAGAAATGAGCTGCTGTCAAGGAAAAGGAGGAGAGACAAATCTGCTCCAGCCCAAGATTCATCGTTTCATGGCAGGGGAGGTGCCATGGGGATGGATTTGACCTTCAGGTCACCTTGGACTAATTTCATCCCCTCTACAACTCCATGGACTTCTCCCGGAGCATTAAGAGCAGCTCATTAGGCATCGTGTAAAGCTCTGGACCGTGAGCTCGCACCCCTCAGCCACCCGTGCAAACACGCTGAGGTTTCCACCAGGTCATCTGTCAGCTGGGACAAGGTACAACCATTTTTCCCCAGTGTGGACACAGCCCTGGTGCAAACCAGAGCAGTCTGTCCCTTTAGATCACAACCACAATTGGAAGCGGGAAGGATTTGGTCACGACCTGTTTGTGACTACACCATGATGGGCAGGGTGAAATCCAGGGCACTGATTCTGTACTGTGGTGCTGCCCATCTGCGAACTCGTGCGTGGGGTGTCCCCTTAAAGCTGTTCTCTACAGTGGGATTTCCAGGAGAGAAAGTGTGCCAGGAGACCAGTTTCAGCATTGGCTGTTCCTTGCTGGCTGGTGTGTGGTCTGGGGAGATATTTATTCTACTTTGACTTGTCATGAGAGGGCCTGGGGAGGGCAGAGCCAGGATCAAGCAAACATTCAGGTATTTCTTACAACATTCTGAAAGCCACAGAAGGAGCAGCGAAGTGACTGCAGGTAAAATGCAAGCTGCAAATATACTCAGGCAGAAAATTGCACTTGTCTGCATTTTGGTTTTCTTTTAATGAGTGTTAATGATCAAGTGGTGGAAGATCACAAAGGTGTTCCCCTGCAGGTGTTAAAATAGGGAGCGATTAAGGCTGGTAAAAGTTGCCATGGTGGCAGAACAAAAATGCTTCGGGGAAGGGAGTTGTGTTTTCAGTCTGCTCTTAGGGATTGTTTCTTCATTGCTCTCATTTGCCAGAGCTGGGGCAGTTTTATATCCATCGCAACACAACAGTGAGCAAGCTCCACATTTTGCCTGCATATCGAGGCTGGGGGCACTGGTGAGAGACGTGCCGCAGGGTGGGCACGTGGATGCAGACACCCAGGGGGCTGGAGTGGGCTGAGAGGAGATGTGTCTTCTGTGAGCTGCTGGTCAGGCTGGCTGCCACCCATCCAGCGTTGTGTAGGGACAGTTCAGGCTCATGCCCACCCTTGTCTGGGGATGAGGCTCAAACACAAGTCCCTACACAGTCACCCAGAAGTAGTGTGGATAAGCACAGAGCTACAAGCTGGCTTGCTTCTAAGTTTGGGGTTTTTTTTCTGCCCAAACTGTTTTCAAGGCATCAGATTCAATTGGGTGGAATTTAATAACTCCTTAAAAAAGGAGTTATTTGCCAAAGAGCTTCTGAAGGAATAGATCCAGGTCTTTGAGCTGGCTCAGGGGATAGGGAGCGAAGGGCTTTGAGGCAGATGTAACTCAAAGATCCAGTTTCTTGCTGTGTGGTACTTTTCCTGCCAAACTGGGAACTCGGCAAACCAACTTCAATACTGATGGGAAGCTTTTTGTGCGTGTCTCTCAGTATTTCCAGACATTTTGGCTTTGCACTCAGGGTAGTGGGGCAAGATGAGGCCGAGTGTTAGATCTGCAATTGATTGTCTGGTGAGTTTTCCAGCCTGAGCTCTCTGTGAATCCCTAGGTTGTGTGTCTGTGCAAGTCTAAGCCGATGTAATGCCAGGAGCTGCTGTCCCACCCTGCCGGCACATCTCCTTCTGGCACAAGCACTTCATCCAAAGCAGCTTCGGCTCGATGAGTTATCAGGAAGCCGGCCTCACAAAGGGATGGATGGTTTCTGATGGCGTGGTGGGGCTGGGAGGACAGTCCAGTGCTGTCAGCCAGCTCTGCACGTGGTGGATCGAGCAAAGCAACGTCCCTGGGGAGCAGGCTTCCAGCGGTCGAGCACTTCATTCAGATGAGATTTGTTGACAAGTTGGACTTCAGAGCTGAAGTAGTCATCCTAGGCTGGACAGGGAGGGCTGTTCCTCTCGTGTTCAGACAAGTGTTAACAACAGGTCTGAAGAATTGCCCTCTAGCCATCCTTATATCTCTCCTTTAACGACAGAGAGAAGGACATTAACTAGCTCAGTCTCAAAAGTTAAACTCTAAAATGCCCCAACCCAGGCAAGGAAGGCACCTTTCCAGGAGAATCCAGTGTTTGTGACTTTGCTGCTGAAAAATGGCTCAGCTTTCTGTAGCTGTCACAGAAATCTCTCCCGAGGGGGCCTCGGGTGTGTTTCGTAGTGTGCACTTTTGCTCAGAGGCTCTGATGAGAGGTTCCTCAGGGGAAGAAATGGTGGATAAATTTCAGCATACCAGTGAAATCCTGGAGAAAAGGCAAATGCTTCTTTCTCAAGTTTTGCGGTGCGAGCTGAGCTGTGCTCTCCTACGCTCCAAAGAGACTGATGTCAGCAGTGACGTGTGCAAACAAGCCAGAATTACTAAAAATTGGCCTAGTAGCCAGTATTACTAGAAAAAGGCTTCTTAAAGTCCCTGATTTTCAGAAGGTCAATGTCTGAAACTGTCTTGGCATCAAATCCCACACAGTTAATTCTGAGAAGTTACATGCATGGCAAGGTCAGCCCACCACTGTTGTCGGTTGTTGCTTGTGTGCTACACAGTTAAAGGGAGCGTGAACAAAGCACTTGTCCCCGGTACCCCCGGTTCTCTATAAACGCTGTCGTTTCTCTTGGCCATCACTTACCTGTCCCAGAATGCACCAAAGCCTGGTTCAGGAGGCAGCGGAGGCTGTTCCCAAGGGTGATGGGCTGGTGGAAGACCCTGGGCAGAGGCTGTGCTCTGCTACAGGATCTCAGGGCAGAGAGGAGAGGTCTCTGGCCTGTTTTATTTGCTATTACATTAGGATAAAATGTTATTCAGCTTGCTGGGCAGGAGGGGAGGAAAGTGTTAAACGTGCATGGCAATATTCCACCCCAGCGTATCGAATGACAGAGAATCTCGTTCTGCTGTTCATGGAGGCTCTTAGCAGTTGAATACAGCTGGATCCCATCATCTCCAAGCTTTAGCACAGGGCAAAGAGTTTCATTCTTCCCAGTGCTGTGCAGAAGGGTCATCACTCGGTCCTTTCCACCCACATCACCCTCCAGAGGTGGCCAGAGCCTGTGGGAATCTGTGCAGTCTGATTCCCAGCACTCTGCCTGCAGGTGATGTCCCAGCCCCATGTGCAGGTTCCCTCTGCAAAGATCTGGATTTGGGTGGCCTTTTGGTTATTTCGCTCCCTCCCCCCCGTCAGTACTTCAGGATCTCTGGGCGGTGGTTGCTGCCCTCCTGTCTGAAGGTGGCACTGCAGCATCTCGCAAGCCCAGTCCCCAGTATTAGCATCTCCCACCAGCTCCTTCCAGCCCTAATGACTGTGGGGACTGACGGTTGGACCGAAAGCAGCAGGGAGAGAAACGCGGGAGCAATAGGGGAGCAAGGGTGGGGCGCTTGGACGCGAGCTGGGTGAAATCTTCCAGCGCTTCAGTGAGGATGAGGGGAAAAAGTAGGAGAAGACTGTGACTGAAGCCAAAGAGCTGCAAATTCAGCTGAGGTGCCGCTTCATCCTCCTCCTAGCCCCTTCATGTTTTGCCGTGGGTGAGATGTTGAAGCACCTGATCCATGTGCGAGGCCAAATTCATCACTGGTGCAAACTGGTTCCGTTCGTCTGCCTTTGTTGCTGTTGGCTGAGGAGCCAGCACTGCAAACTTAAAATAAAAATTACACGTTTGGGGGAGAGGGAAAGGAAGGAAATTCCATTGACTGGGATGATTTTAAATGATAAAATCAAAGCCGTGCAGACACCTCGGTGGCTTGCAGCATCTGCCGAGGAGTTCTGCGGGTGTGTGTTATGGGGACAGAGGGGCAGCACTTTTCAGCTGGGGAAAAGAAGCTGGAGAAAATGTAAATGGTAAAAAATGGAAGAAAAATAAGAAATGGGATGTTTGTAGTGGGTGTTTAGCTGCAGCCTGGGGAGTGGGGCTTGTGCCATGGAGCTCAGCTGAGTTCCACAAGGGCTGTTGGCTAGGGGAGGGCAGTGTTCCTGGATAAATCTGGGGAGAAATGCAAAAAGATGAGGGAAGCTGCTGCTTTTCTTTGCACACACAGCTCTGAAGTACCTTCATCTCCTCCCACCTGGTCTGGTATAAATAGCTGTGGCTCCCACGGGGCCAGTTCTCCAGGCAGCAGGAGGGACGGGAACCTGCCTGCTGGCTTCTCCTCGTGCTCCAGAAACACCTTGCTCTCCTGCTCACTCATCCACTGCCTTCCTATTGACTCTAGTGGTTAGAAATTAACCCGGGTGGGCTTGCCACGGTCTGTTCCACAGACCTCCTGTCCCTCTGTGCACCCCTGTTTATCAGCAGGGAGAACTCATCTGCACTGTGGGGCCCTGGGGAGCAGCTTCAGAGCCTGGGCAGCCCAGCCCAGCCTTGCAGGAAGCTGATGGATCCAGTGCCCTGGCAAAGCCATCGAGAAGGCCTCAGGGCTCCTTCCTGGAGCCACATAAGCAGGCAGAGGACACATGGGAAAGGGAGCTCTGGAGGCTGAAATCCAGTACCCAGCACTGCTGCTGGGAAGAGTTCAGTAAGCTGCAATCGGAGAGGCTGAAATCCATTGCAGAGGTGGTGAGTTCAACAAAGGAGGCATTGAGTTCATGTTTATTCTTTTTTTTTTTTTTTTTTTTTTTTTTTAATTTGTTTTCTATGAAAGCTTTTGAACATAAGCAGCTTGCAGGGACTGCAGAGCCCCTTTGTTTCTCCAGACGTGTGGAAGCTTTCCTATGGCATGCCAGGCTTTGCTGGGAGCAGCAGCTGCCCAGGACAGACCCAGCAGCAGAGCTGGGCTGGAGCAGCTCTTATGTGCCTCTTGGAAAGGAGCTGGGTGCAGGAAAGCAGAAGGGTCTTCCCCATGGCTGCCTGTGTGAAGAAGGGACCACAAGACAATGTAATGTCCCACTGCTTCAAAGGTCCCAGAGATCAGTCTGCTGCTAAATGTGATCCCTCTCACCCCAGCACCAGCCAGGAATGGGGTGCAGGATTTGACTAATCAGGGCTGTAGTATTAGTGGGCGTTAATGGGGAGCTTTGGTACAGAGGCCTTCCCATAGTTAGCTGGAGATAATTGTTGTCACAGCACTGCCCTGTTCCAAGGAAATGCTGAGGTGTCCAGTGGAGAGGAATTCTCAGGAAGGATGTGGAACAAGTGGACAATTTTGAGGATACATCCAGAGGCCACCACACAAGGCCCTGCCTTTGGTCAACCCAAGACCTATGGGAGATTGCAAAGCAACTTCAGAAGCCTTCATCAATGAAAATGCCTTGAAACATCTCCAGCCAGTTGGCAGAGATTTTGAGACGGAATGTGTTAGGTGAGCCCCTGTCCTCAGCTCCCCACAGTTTCCCATTTCTCATGTGAAGAGCCTCAGTTGAGTCCCAGGCTTTGTCTTAAGGCATAAACCCCCTTGTGCTGTGCTTGCCATGGGATTTTCAAATGCCAGACATTTGAGACCCACCTCTCGCATCTACTCGCTAACTGGGTGCGAGCTGTTACTGGTAATCTTCGCGCCACCACCTTTCATCACTGCCTGAGACCTTTCCCATCCGTCCCCCTGCGCAGCACTGTGTACCACAGCAGGTAATCTGTATGTACAGTAAATTGACTGTAGCTTTTGCCTTGAGCAGCTAAAAATGAAACATGAAAAGAGGGCAAACACTGATTAAAAACAAGTTATAACCTCTGTTGCAAAAGGGACAACCTGTCATCAGAGCATCTTCTTCCATGCTCTGCTTCTCTACTGCAAAGTAAACAATTCCATCCTCACTTTAGAGTAGTGACACCTGAACTGTGTGGCCTCAGCTTTGAAAAAATTGCAGGTTCATTCTAGGGAGAAACAGGCAATTTTCCTCTGAGAGAAAATTGTTAAATGTCAGTCATTCTCATGTGGTGTCTGTGGGAGCGACAGGGGTTCTGAAGGCCTGGGAATGTGTTTCGGCAGGCTAATGGACTGTGGGCACAGCGCTGAATTCCCCAGCTGACATGACCCTGGGGGGGGGAGAGGTGGTGGCTGGATGGTGCTGGAGCAGCAGGACAGAGAAATTCAAACGGATTTTTGCTCTCTGGGCGCATGGGATGGGGGCTTGGAGGTGGGGCTGGCAGCAGGGATCTCGCTGCTCCATGGGCTGCAGTGGGGCTGAGCTGGAGTAATGGGACTGGAGTGTGGGTCTGTCCTAGCCTGACACATTACAGAATCACAGAATGTTAGGGATTGGAAGGGACCTTGAGAGATCATCTAGTCCAGCCCCCCTGCCAGAGCAGGGTCACCTAGAGCAGGTGACACACGAACAGATCCAGGCGGGTTTGGAATGTCTCCAGAGA